>CAUYRT010049170.1:0-26985 GCA_963574885.1 Lepilemur ruficaudatus
TAGTCCCAGCTGCTCGGGAGGCTGAGGCAGAAGGATTGCTTGAGCCCAGGAGTTTGAGGTTGCTGTGAGCTAAGCTGACGCCACGGCACTCAGTCTAGCCCGGGCAACAGAGTGAGACTCTGTCTCAAAAAAAAAAAAAAAGGCTGAGCATTTTCCATCTGCCTACGTTTTATAAACTGAGATGTGAGGAGATAAAGGCCTTTAACATTCGAAGTTTTACTGAGCAGCTAAAATGTGCCACAGCGTCACACTTGGAGTGGGTTCTGAAATCTGAGTAAGGAGGAACCTACGGTCCTTCCAGCCGGGAGAGACGCGCAGGCAGAAATGACGGTAAACGGTGGGATAAGCCCGTGCCCAGCTTCTCTGGTGAGAACAGCGACACAGCAGAGCGCCTCGGAGGCGGCGCAGACTCATCCAGAGACTGCAAACCATAAGCTCACCTTGCTCCCCAAGACACCTCAGAAAAGAAAAGAATTCAGAGAGGAGAACGATTCTGCAATTCCACAGTAAACGTCAACGGAGTAAAGTAGCAGTGTTCTGAAAGCTTTTGTGGCAAAACAGAGATGCTTTTCAAGAAGAGTAACAGCTGAGGCTCTTAAAGGACCCATAAGTACAAAGAAAACAATGCGATTAATAAAAATATTTTCTAAGTTCAACTACCAAATTCCAGGAAGATTAACAACTTTCTTCACCAAACATATGCATGTGAATCTGGTGCAATTTTTTTCATGAATTCTTCACCTAGGAGATAAAAATCTTTGCTTAAATCATGAATGAAATTAGCTGGCTTTTAAGAAGCTAACTATGTTTCTGATTGTAAGACTAAAAGTATCTGGTGAATGAATGTTAAATCATTGTATAGCTACAAAATTTGTCTGCTTTGTCCGATTACAAAACAACCAGAAACTGTCAGAAAGGTATTCTCAACTGATATGGAATGCAAAACATCTTCCCGTGTTTAGTCCGGAGAATGTGGTTCCGAGGCTGCCAAGCACACCCCACACCCTCCTGCAGGACGGGGCATTCCCGCTGGCTCCTGGCCTCTCAGCTTCCTCAGACTTCTGTGGAACAAGGGGCAATGGCAAGAAAGCAGGAGCAGGACCCGGGAGCACCAAGTCAAGCCTGGCACTGCCACTTGCTCCACTGTGTGAACGCTGGTGAGTCACCCTGGCCTCACATGGAAAACAGGCCAAAAACCTCTACTGCAATCAGAGGGTGTCACTTTAGTAAACGGCAAGAAAACAGAAAGTCTTGCACAATACCTGGCTTCTAGAAAGTGCTCAATAAAATGGGAGATATTAATATAATCTTTTTTATTTATCCTTCTACTTAAGGCGTTTTGTTGCATTCTTTTTAAAGAACATTAAACAAGCAAAATCATAAGTAAAAAGTGTAAGCACAGTGTTAGTTTTCCATTACTGTCATTTCTTTAAGACAATTTAATTAAGCAAGACGTGAAAAGCTGACCAGTGAAGTATTTAAAGAGCCAGATGAAAGAGTTCCACTTTCAAGCAGAAGCAGGAGAAAACATGAGTCAAGAAGCGACTTTATCACTAACGTATGTGCGTGCACTTCACTGAAAACTCCACTCCACTTGGGAGCCTCCTTGAAGCACCACAGGCAGGACTTGAGAGAGCAGCAATACCAGAAAGGGATGGGCAACCCCTGGCAGCGGCAGGGAAAACAAAGCAGCTCCGAAAAGCTGTTGCGGCAAATCTGTGCTAACATGCACGGCTACGTTAGGGCAAAAATAACCCAGACAGCGAGTTTTTAAAAATACGCCTTCCACCTCTGCTACTTCGGGTGCAGTTCCCAGCCATAATGCATCATCTACAATGTCACACTTCAGTGCCTGAACAAACAGGATTCTGTCCTGAACACATTTGGTCTTTAATTTTTAACCGATGGACAGAATCTCAGCTGCTCGTTGCATTATCGTGAGCTCGTTGCCATTAATAAATTAAGCCTCGGAAACCGTTGATCAACTTGCCCGCGTGGTTTACAAAGTAAAAAAATAAAAAGACTTGCTGGGAGCTTGCGTCTCCAGCCCGGGCTGGGAATCTGCCACGCATCAGCCCTTGGAACGACTATCTCAAATGTGTACGAACAGCCGTGATGTCTGTCGGGGCCCTGCTCCAAGCCGTGCGTCCTCTGGGCACAGGGAGGGATAAAGCCGACAGGTGAGCCGAGGGGAAAGCAACCTCTTGTCCCTTCTCCCCTGCCTGCCACCTGCACATCCTGCCAGCCTAGCACAGACCTCCGAGGGGAGACGTGCAGAGGCCCCACTGTTACCTGAGGCAGGCTGTGAAAGGGGACTAGGTCCTATAAATCCGGAAGACGCATTTCAGAAACTGTTAGCTCTGCCTGGAAACAGGAGATGGAAAGGAAACGCATACTAAGTATTTTCTTATATGACAAATACTTACATGCAAATATTTGGTACTCATAATGGTTTTGCAAGGTAGGAATTAATGTTCCTATGTGACAGGTACAGAAAATGAGATTTGTAAGGGTTAACTTGTTCACTCACAGTCCTAGAACTTAGTGATTGGTAAAGCCCAGGTCTGTTTAATGCAAACATTAATGCACTTAAAAAAAATTATACCACACAAATTACAGGCAAATATTTCTGGTTTTCAGAAAAGAGAGAATGGCTGAAATAATATTAAATGTGCTAGAAAACCTCAAAGTATACAGTTGAGAGTGCTCAGGATTAAGAAGGGGCAAGGAGGGCCAATGAGACAGACCTGGTCAGGAGCATCGGGGACAATGGGGCAAGTGTGTCACCAGCCTTAGCAGAGCCGGGATGAGACCTCTAGCGCCAGACTCTTACTGCCCTCGCCAGTAGGAGAGAAGTCTGGCCATTTCTTCGGTGCCCTCAGGAATGTCCCCATCGGCACGACACAAAATGACAGCAGCATTTTCACCTTTCTCCAAGGCCCATGTCTCTGTGTGCTAACACCTAGAAGCTGGAAGCTCTTTTTAATCTGTTACTGTTTATTACTGTGACAAACACTTAAAAGGCAGCTTCTCTGTGACAGACCTTGTACTGGGGACCACAGGGCAAATCAGACACAGGTATTGCTCTTCGACAGCGTCAGGATGGGGTGGGGACGAGAGGCAGAGAAGGCCCTGCAGACGAGCGAACAGCACCAGCAACACCCAGCGCTGGAGCACAACACGAAGTGCTCGGGAGCACGCAGGAGGAACGAACACCTAACCCGGCCAGGGCAGGCCCGATCATGGGGGCCCTTCAAGGCCAAGCCCTGAAGCTTCAACTCTCTCTTGAAGGCAACAGAAAGATTTCAGAGAGACCTGTGTTTCAGAGAGAACAGGTGCAGTGAGCAGTACTTAGAAGCCACCCTCGTTGCCAGATCAACTGGGTGTCGCAGTGCTTGCGCTCAAGTAACCCTTATTTCACGTAATGACGGCCTCAGAGCACAAGAGTTGTGACGCTGGCAATTTGAATATTCCAGAGAGAAGCCTTAAAGTGCTTCCTTTAAGTGAAAAAGTCAAAGTTCTTGACATAATTAGGAAAGAAAAACATCACACGCTGAGGTTGCTAAGATCTACAGTAAGAATAAATCTTCTCTCCGGGCAGCTATGAGCAGTATAATTGTTCTACTTTATTATTGCTGTTAATCTCTTACTGTGCCTAAGCTATAAATTAAACTTTATCATAGGTGTGTACGTACAGGAAAAACATAGTGTATATATAGGGTTTGGTCCTATCCTCGGTTTCAGGTATCCACAGGGGGTCTTGGAACGTATGCCCTGGGAAGTGGCAGCTACTCTATACATTTTACTTTAAAATTTAACTTACAAGTGCACAAATCTTAAGCGTACAGCTTGCATGAGTTTTATGTACGTATATACATGTGTAACCACCACCCATATCAAGACAGGACCTTCTAGCACCCAGAGGCTCCCATTTGTCCCCTTCCAGTTGATAACCCCTCACAGTAACTAGTCTTCCAACCGTTGTCACCTTAGACTACTTTTGCCACTTCTGGAGTTCTGATAAATGGGGGTATGCAGTAGGCACTCTCTTGTGCCTGGTTTCCTTCACACATGTTGCTGCTTGTCACAGAAGCTCACTGTGTCACTTCTGTGTGTTATTCTACTGTATGAACATACCATAATGCTCTTATCCATTCCAACTTGGGGCTATTAGGAATAAGACTGCTATAACCATCTGTGTACATAAAACAACATATTTAGCAAAACCACTATCATTTTTATACTATCATTGAAAATGCTGGTTGATTTAAGCTGGACTAAGAGAAGGCAAACAGGTCTTAGTCATTAAGAATAAAAGACTAATAAGAGATCCTTTCCTGATTTAATAGGATGGATGGGTTAATGGGATCATGGAAATTTCCAGAGAGTTGAGTCATTTACTATTCATAAGCTATACCGAGGAAACATGACCCAGTCTTGGCCCTTTCTGAATCTCTAGATTTGTTTTTTGCCAAATTGGAGAAATTATTCCTCTGAGCATTTTTTCAGCCCCACTCTCCTCCTCTCCTGGGACTCCAATGACAGCGTATCAGACCTTTTATTAGAGTCCCACATGTTCCTGAGGGTCAGCTGATTTTTTTTCCAGTTTACTTTCTTTCTGTAGTTCAGACCAGATCATTTTATTCTATCTTCAAGTTCACTGATTTTTTTTTCTTCTGTCCTCTCCATTCTACTACTGAACCCACTCATGAGGTTGGTATTTTTATTTCAGGTTAATATATTTGTATTGTCCTGAAATTTCCATTTGGCTTTTCTTTATACCTTCTACTTATTTACTGAGAATTTTTCATTGTTTGGAGTGTGATTATAATTGCTCACTGAAGCATTCTTCGGACGACTGCTTTGAAATCCTTGTCGGATTATTCCAGCATGTGAGTCATCTCGGTATTGGCTTGTGTTGATTGCCTTTTCTTACTCAAGTTGAGATTTTCTTGGTTCCTGATATAACACATGATTTTCCATTGCATTCTGAACACTTCGGGTGTGGTGGTATGGAACTGTGCATCTTGAGTCAGTCTCCTGTTTCGGCAGGACTCCTCTAACACTAGGACAGCTGGGGGGGGCACCTCACTCCTTCATGGGGTGAAGATCCAGATCCCTCACTCGCCTCCTCTGACACCCAGGACAAGGTGGGTGCCTCACTACTGCTGGGCAGAGGTGGGCGCTCAGGCTCCCAGACAGCCTCCAGCCTCTGCTGACAGTGTAGTGGGTGCCTTGTTACTGCCCATTGCGGATAGAAGCCTAGCTCCCCACTCCGTCTTCTGTGACACCACCTAGTAGGGGCGAGGAGTGCCTTATCATAACCAGGCAAAGGTTTAGGTCTAAGCTCCCCACTCAGCCTGTGTTGATGGGCTGGGACCACGTTTCTTTCTATGGTGTTTGGCCAAAATGGGGTAGTTATTGTCTAAAAGTGTTCTGTCTAATAAGTTGGCCCTTTCCAGGTCCTTTAGGGAAAAAGAGCAAGCTTTCCCAGTGGCTCATTGGTCTGCACCCACTGGTGTTTTGGGGTTGACAGCTTCTCTAACATCCACTCTGAGAAAACACAGGGAACTCCACACTGTGTCATTCCTGAGTCCCAAGGCCCCTGTCAGTCTGCCACCTTTTCTCTACCGTTCACATCTTTCCTTGACTATCTCACACATGGTGACCAGGGTTTCTGGCTGTACTCAGCAGGAGGGATGTGGAGAAATGCATCTACACCACCTCAATCCAGAACCAGAAGTCCAATTCCCAATTCCCATTGTTTTTAAGGTGCCAAAGAACTTCCATTAGGAAATAAAGAAAAAAGTGAAAGATCTGGTTAAGATTTCAGAAGAAAGATCAGGATGCATTTGTGCAAACAAACAAAAATAATAGCGGCTGATATTTATGAAGCATTTGCCCTGCACTGTTCATGTTACATGTACTATCTGCCCTAATCCTCCCCACGAGCCTCTGGGGTAGGACTTCCTGTCGTCCCGTTTTACCACACTTGCTCCACAGCAGGGTGGGCCTTGGACCTAGGTCTGCACCTGCTTCTAGAGCCAGAGCTCCTGAGCACTGATGCCTTTCACCACGAGCCACACTCTGAAAGGGGCAACGAGGAGGCTTTTACTCATACTCAGCTCTCAGCCTTCAAAACATGAGACAAATAATCACTGCTTAAAATGATACCGTCTGCCTTTTTATCTATATAAGCCTTTTATTTAGAATTTCATGAATTTGAAATACTGTAGACATTTAAAGTCATAGATAACATTAACCTTATATGTTTAAAGGACAATGATTCCTGATTGGTTAAATTACCAGAGTATATTATATATTTCCACTTTACTTCCTTAACAACCAGTGATTTTTCAAAAACATATTACTAATTCCTAAATATCCTAAAAATGAAAGTTCCAGAAGAATGGCTTGTTTTCAAATAAAGTACAAATGACTTTCTCTTTGCACTTTCAAAAAGTGTGTATGAATTCATCTCCACTAGACCTCAAACCACAAACTCCGATTCCACCCTTAAGTTTCTCGTCTGTAACCATGCAAGGCAATCTAGAATCAGTCACTTCACAGCATCTGTGCTGGTAGATCTAAACTTTCCCTATCGGGTTATGTGCCAAAGAGAGAACTTTAGAGAAGCAAGGATACTGTATTGACACCACAGAAAGATGCCAGAGATGCTGGCTGAGGGCTGAGATCACCCCGTGGCTGTGCACTGCAAGGCGACCCTCGCAATGCATCAGCTTTTTCACTTTTCCCACTTCCGTCTTCTCCATCTGAACCGTCCTCTGTACCAAGAACAACTTGTCAACCTCACACTGCTCTCACTAGGACCTCAGTGGTGCTATTCTCTTCACCTAATGGAGAATCATAATTTCATACAAGCTCTCTCTCTCCTTATTAGGCTAATTGTACCAGGTATACTCCTATTACTTTTACTCATTTATTCTTTCAGTAAAAACCCTGAGAGTAATAAACATGGAATCATAAGGGTTCCAACCCTGAAGTGAGGTTCCACTTTGTTTTAGACATTAACAACCCTACATCTAGCACAGAACTAACTAACAATAGCTAACAACAGTGAGCACATATTCTACTTATGACTGCCCATGCCAAGGAATGTTCTAAATAAGTTTTTACACGTACTAATTCATCTAATCTTCCCCACAAGGTATATGCAATTATTATCCTCATAGAATGTAAGTTTCACTGGAATACAAGCTTCATAAGGGCCAGTATTTGTGTCTATTTTGTTCACTGCTGTATTTACCAAGCCTAGAACAGTGTCTGGCACATAGTAAGAACATAATATGAACTCGTTGAATAAACAGATAAATGACATTGATGGAGGAAAAATTAAGGTACAAAGAGGTTACAGAACATGATCAATGTCATACAGCTATTGCATAACAGAGCTGGGACTCAAGCTGCTGTTTTTTTATTGCATTAAGTCAGGGACCAGCAAATTTTTCTGTTAAGGGCTAGAAAATAAATAGTTTATACTTTGCATGCCATATGGTCTCCGTTGCAACTACTCAACCGTGCTGTTACAGTATGAGAACAGCCACAGACAATGCTAAAGGAATGGACACGGCTGTGTCCCAATGAAACTTTACAAAAACTGGCCCACAGGCCATATTCTGCCAGCCCGAATTAAATCCTCATAATAATCAAGCTCTTTTCATTACACCGCATGGTCTCTATGGAAAGGAGACTTGCAGATCTACTATGCGAACATAATTTGCTTTTGCATTTTTATGCTGTAAAGCAGAATCTCAATTCTCTTTTGCATCTTGAAATCACAGCCCTGACTTCAGCAGGCTGCAAGAGCTTAAGTGCACAGCCAGGTGTGGAGGGCTGTGTGCAAGGGCACAGACATGGTTAATCCAAAGTCTGTTTTCACAAGAAAATCTGACCTTACATTAAGTACCGTGATCTGGAAACAATGCAAAGACTCCATTTGGAAGACAGGCAGGGCACAGGATTGGCCATTTCTGTTCTCATAAGGAAAACAGCCTAACCAAAACTAAACACTAACCTGGTTAAACGTGAGGCTGAACATAGCTGAATGCATTAATCATCAGACAGGACAATAAAGGAAAATATGCAAGGTCTCTCCCAACTGTTTACCACTTGTATTTTTCTTGGAACAGAAATACATTTTATATATTATATGAACCTGTAAAAAACACATACCTGGTAAAATATTTGAACACATACTCAGTATCAAGAGTACTGAAACACGAAATATTCCATCATCATAAAAGAATTTTGGGTTCACAAAGGTTTAAACACCTACCCGACTCCAGCTATGGTAACAACTACATAACAAAAACTAAACAGCACTTTATGCTAACTGGATAATCTTGATAATTATGGGCTATTCAGTAAGTAACAAAGTATGACAAGCCTCTCTTTAAGGCTGATCTATCTCAGTCAGTAAGCTATCACTTAGGAGTAATATGGTAAAGTTTGAATAGGAAAACTCAAATCAATTATTTTTCAAAATACAAAAGTAACTTTCTGGTTTATTTAAAATTATTGCTCATATACATATAAAGTCATTCAGTTTCAAGGTTGCCCGTTTTCAAATGACATAAACATGATTTGGCTCAAAAAGTTCAACTCAATACATTTACCAAGAAATTGTGTACAAAAACAATGTGTAGAAATAAAAGGCTGAGAAAAATATTGTTTCTCACATCAAGAAACTTAAAAATTCACATTTATCTTAGAATCACTGGCAAAACCCTATTTAATTAAAATATGAACGCTTAAAAAAACAGTAGCAGCAGCAATTAGTATTTTTAGGTGACTGTCATACACTAAGCATCATTTGATGTACTTTTACATATATTTAATGCTCACGGCAACCCTGCAAGGCATAACCCACGCATTATTTTTCCCTGTTTTCTCTATTGAGAAAACTAGGGCTCGATTACTCCTGACCCAAATCACACGGAGAGTGGGCACCTGAGCCATGCGGGATTTAGGACCAGGTCTGTCTGGCCGTCAAGTCCAAGTTTTCCTTCCATATCATAGTTTAATTCCCTTAAAGCAGGATTCTAACTTTGAAGTAAAAAAAAAGGTCTGGGCCGGGTGCGGTGGCTCATGTCTGTAATCCTAGCACTCTGGGAGGCCGAGGCGGGAGGATCGCTCAAGGTCAGGAGTTCGAAACCAGCCTGAGCAAGAGCGAGACCCCGTCTCTACTAAAAATAGAAAGAAATTAGCTGGCCAACTAAAAATATGTAGAAAAAATTAGCCAGGCATGGTGGCGCATGCCTGTAGTCCCAGCTACTCGGGAGGCTGAGGCAGAAGGATTGCTTGAGCCCAGGAGTTTGAGGTTGCTGTGAGCCAGGCTGACACCACGGCACTCACTCTAGCCAGGGCAACAGAGTGAGACTCTGTCTCAAAAAAAAAAAAGAAGAAAAAAGAAAAGCCCAGGACTTGATGGCTTCACTGCTGAATTCTACCAAGCCTTTAAAGAAGAACTAATACCAATCCTACTCAAAATATTTCAAAAAATTAAGGAGGAGGGAATACTTCCAAACTCATTCTACAAGGCTAGTATTGCCTTGATACCAAAACTAGACAAACTACAGGCCATTATCTCTGATGATCACAGATGCAAAAATCCTCAACAAAATACTGGCAATGCAAATATACCAACACATTAAAAAGATCGTTTATCATGATGAAGTGAGATTTATCCCAGGGATGCAAGGATGGTTTGACATACACAAATAAGCAAATGTGATACATCACATCAACAGAATGAAAGACAGAAACCATATGATCATTTCAATAGATGCTGAAAAAACATTCAAGAAAATTCAACATCTTTTCATGGTAAAAACTTAAAAAAACTGGGTATAGAAGGAACTCACCTCAATAAAAGCCATATATGACAAACCATGGATAGTATTATATTGAATGGGGAAAAACTGAAATCCTTTCCTCTAAAATCTGGAACAAGACTAGGATGCTTACTTTCATCACTTTTATTCAGTATAGTACTATATACTGGTTAGGAAGTCCTAGCCAGAGCAATTAAACAAGAGAAAGAAATAAAGGGCATCCAAATTGGAAAGGAAGAAGTCAAATTGTCCTTGTTTGCAGACAATATGATCTTTTACTTAGAGAAAGCTAAAGACTCTACCAAAAAACTATTGGAACTGACAAACAAATTCAGTAAAATTGCAGGATACAAACAACACGAAATTCAGTAGCATTTCTAGCTGCCAACAGTGACCACTTAAAAAGAAACTGAGAAAGTAATCCCATTTACAATAGCTATAAACCAAAGAAAATACTTAGTAATAAATCAAAGAAATAAAAAATTTCTACAATTAAAACTATAAAACGTTGATGAAAAAAATTGAAGAGGACACAAAAAAATGGAAAGGTATTCTATGTTCATGGATTGGAAGAATCAAAATTATTAAAATGTCTATACTACCCAAAGAATCCACAGATTCAAGACAGTCCCTATCAGAGCACCAATAACATTCTTTACAGAAGGAGAAAAAAATAATTATAAATTGTATATGGAACCACAAAAGACTCTGAATAGTAGCCAAAGCCATCCTGACCAAAAGGAACAAAACTGGAGGCATCCCATTACCTGACTTCAAATTATACTACAAAGCTATAGTAACCAAAACAGCATAGTATTGGCATAAAAACATATACATAAACCAATGGAATAGAATAGAGAGCCAGATACAAATCCATGCATTCATGGTCAACTCATTTGACTTGCTCTGTTGCCCAGGCACTGGCATCATTATAGCTCACTGCAACCTGAAATTCCTGGGCTGAAGCAATCCTCTTGCCTCATTCTCCCAATTAGCTGAGAATACAGGAGGATGCCACCACATTTGGCTAATTTTTCTATTTTTTGTGGAGACAGGGTCTGCTCTTGCTCAGGCTGTTCTTGAACTCCTGGCCTGAAATGATCCTCTCACCTCAGCCTCCCAAAGGATTACAGGCATGAGCCGCTATGCCCAGCCAACTAATTTTTGACAAAGGTGCCAAGAACATATATTGGGGAAAAGACAGTTTTGTCAAATAGTGCTGGGAAAACTGGATATCCACATGCAGAGTAATGAAGCTCTACACCTCTCTCTCATCATGTACAGAAATCAAATCAATATGGATTGAAGACTTAAATCTAAGGTGTGAAACTATGAAACTAATGTGGGGGAAACATTCCATGGCATTGGTCTTGGCAAAGTTTACTCTAGCAAGACCTCAAAAGCCCAGGTAACAAAAGTAAAAGTAGACAAATTGGATCATATCAAGCTAAAAAGCTTCTGCACAGCAAAGGAAACAATCAACAAAGTAAAGAGACAACCCACAGAATGGGAGAAAATATTTGCAAACTACCCATCTAACAAGGGATTAGTAACCAGAATATGTAAAGAGCTCAAACAACTTAACAGGAAACAACAACAACAACAAAAACTCCAAATAATCCAATTTTAAAATAGGCAAAAGATCTGAATAGATATTTCTCAAAAGAAGACATACAAATGACCAACAGGTATACTAAAAAAAAAAAAATGCTCAACTGCGGTTGTCAGCGCTGCCCAAAGAGAAGTGGGGACGGTCGCCTCCTCCAGGACTGCTGTTGCCATGGAGGTGGTCGCTGTGCCTGACGCACCCGGCTTTTTTTTTCCTCCGCGCCCCATTCTGTCCGTGGGCTTGGGGACTGAGGGGATGAGCACGGAGACTGGCCTGGCACAGGAGCGAGAAAAGAGAAGTGGTCCTTGTAGGTTTTGCAAGATTGCTGTGACAACACTGCCCAGGGTGTGGGTGGGGAAAGGGAAGAATCGGACTTTGAAAATGGGAACCTAGAGTGGGGCTTTCATTTGACCACCCACTTTCTCTTTTCGACCCCCGGTCATTTCCATCTCCCTCTTCGTTTTTACTAGTGAACCAAGTCACATTTTAATTCTAGTGAAAAAGATATTATGTGTTACTTCTCAATCCTCAAAAAAGTACCTCAGTGAGCAAGCGCGTTGCAACTTCCTTAGTTTTGTCAAAGCTGCTTCCTACTTTCAATTTTTTATACCCTTATAAGATAGTTTTTCGTTTCTGACCTGAACACATCTTATTAGAACTTTCAAAATCAAACAGGTTTAAAAAAATGCTCAACATAGTAATCATCAGATTAATGCAAATTAAAGCCATATTGAGACGGCATCTTACCCCAGTTAAAAAGGCTTTTATCCAAAAGACAAAAAATAACATGTTGGAGAGGATGTGGAGAAAAGGGAACTCTTTTACACTATTAGTGGGAATGTAAACTGTTACAGCCACTATGGAGAACAGTATGGAGCTTCCTCAAAAAACTAAAAAACTAAAAATAGAACTACCATATGATCTAGCAATCCTAATGCTGGGAGTATATCCAAAAGAAAGGAAATTAATATATCGAAGAGCTATCTGCCCTCTCATGTTTACTGAAGCACTATTTACAACAACCTAGATATAGAATCAACCTAAGTGTCCATCAACAGATGAATGGGTAAAGAAAATGTGGTACATATACACTATGAAATATTATTCAGCCATAAAAAAGAATGAAATCCTGTCATTTGCAATAACATGGATGGAACTGGAGGCTATTATGTTAAGCGAAATAACCCAGGCAGAGAAAGACAAAAATCACATGTTCTCACTAATACATGGGAATTAAAAAGTTTTTTGAACTCATGGAGATAGGAGTAGAATGGTGGTGGGGAGAGGAGATTAAAATGGGATGGTTAGAAAAATAACAGAAGAAATAAGATCTAGTGTTTGGCAGCACAATAGGGCAACAATAATTTATGGTATATTTCAAAATAACTAAGAGTAGCATGGGTATGTTCCTAACAAAGCAATGATCAATGCTTGAGGTAATGGATACTCCAATTACCCTGATTTGATCATTATACATTGTATGCTTGTGTCAAATATCACATGTACCCCATAAATATGTACACTATTATGTGTCAATAATAATTAAAAATAAAAAATTTAAAAGAGAAATAGAAAAAAATTAGATTAAAATTTAAAGAAATAAAGAAATAAAAGCCATGGAAGAAATAAAAAAAAGAAAGATTAAAGAAAACCCTTGATTTGGAGGAAGAGAAATTATATGAAGAATCCTTGATCCAAGGAGCCTGGGAAGGACCAGGTAGGGCTTACTGGGGAGATAGGAAGCAGCCAGGAATGATGGCCTCACTTGTGTGCTTGCGGCACACTGTGGCAAGGACAGAGGAAAGTTGCTGGGGAAGACTTCTGGTCCTCCTTGACCACAAGCAACAGGCTGCAGAGACTGCTTTCTTCCTAAGACCCTGTAGACCGGCTGTGGTGCCTCCCTCCTGCCTGGACTTGTCCTCAGCGTTGTGGATGATGACCTTGCTTTCAGAATGTAAGTTCCAGGAGGGCAGCATACTTCCAGTGTTCTCACTGGAGCTCCAAGCACAGAGCCACCATAGATGCACAGGAGATGTTTGAGCATTGCTTGTTGAATAGGTGAATGAGGAATAGGAAGAAGATGGGAGGAGGCCAAATATTTAATTGGGCTCTTGGAGCAGTAATTTCAAAGCTTCGGCCAGATTTTTGTATAATTAAGGGAGTAGATATTAACAGATACACGATTAATGGGCCCACATCTTACCCATGTTTTTAGGGAGTACAATTTGGTAGTAGTGGTGCTGGTGGGTGTGATGATAAAAAGAACTAATACTGATATACATAAAAATAGGTGACATCAACTGGACATTGTATGTCAGGAAGTGTTCTAAATGTTTTAATGTATTGACTTTTAAAAAAATCTTCTTCATTTTACTGATGAAGAAACTGAGGCACAGAGAGGGTAAATCTAATTCAAGGTCACACAGCTAGTAAATGGCAGAGTTGCATTTGAACCCAGGAAGTCACTCTAGAGTGCATTATTTTATTCTTTTATTTTTTTTAAAAAAACTTTATTTATTTCTTTTTGAGATAGGGTCTCACTCTGTTGCGCAGGCTGGAGTGCAGTGGTGCTAACATAGCTCACTGCAGCCTCTAACTCCTGGGCTCAAGCAATCCTACTGCCTCTGCCTCCTGCATAGCTGGGACTACAAGCATGTGCCACCACACATGGCTAATAAAAAAAAAAAAAAAAGATTTTTTAGAAATGGGGTCTTGCTACATTGCCCAGGCTGGTCTCAAGATACTGGCCTCAAGCAATCCTCCTACATTGGCCTTCCGAAGTACTGGAATCACAGGCATGAGCCACTGTGCCTGTCCTAATTTTTTTAGTAACAGGGCCTTACTCTGTTGCCCAGGCTAGAGTACAGTGGCATATGATCACAGCTCACTGTTATCTCAAACTCCTGGGCTCAAGCAATCTTCCCACCTCAGCCTCCCTGAGTAGCTAGGACTACAGGCATGGGGAGGGTCTCGCTATGTTGCCTGGGATGTTCTTGAATTCCTGGCCTCAAGTGATCCTCTTGCCTTGATCCCTGAAGTACTGGGATTACAGGTGTGGGCAAACAGGCCTGGCCCAGAGTACTTTCTTATAACAACTTCAGGATGACCAAGTCGTAGGTCTTCTAGGACTTTTCCCTCTACATCCCTCATACCCCACAAGTGAGGCAGTATTGGACAGGCATCGAGCATTCTTAATCTTTGAAGCAATATTGAGTTAGCACTTATTAAGTACTTACTACATGCCTGACATGGTTCTAAGTGTGTTCCATGTGGTATCTCTTTAATACTCAAAGCAACCGAAGAGACAAATATAGTTGTTCCCCAGTATTGTGGAGGATTGGTTCCAGGACCCTCCATGAATAATAAAATCTGCAGATGCTCAAGTCCCTTATAGAAAATGGTGCTGGGAAAACTAGATACATATACAGAAGAATGGAACTAGACCCCTACCTCTCACCCTATACAAAAATCAACTCAGGATGGATTACAGACCTAAATGTAAGACCCTAGATTATAAGACTACTAGAAGAAAACATAGGGGATATGCTTCAAGGACATTGATCTGGATAAAGATTTTATGAATAAGATCTCAAAAGCACAGGCAACAAAAGCAAAAATAAACAAATGGAATTATGTCAAACTAAAAAGCTGCACAGCAAAGTAAACAATCTGCAGAGTGAAAAGACAACCTACAGAATGGGAAAAATATTTGCAAACTAGTCATCTGCCAAGAGGTTAATATTCAGATTATAGAAGGAACTGAAACAGCTCAAAAGCAAAAAGAAAAAAAAAACAAAAAAACCCATACAATCTTATTAAAAAATAGGCACTGATCTCTGAACAGACATTTCTCAAAAGAAGGCATACAAATGGCCAAAAAACAATGTATGAAAAAATATTCAATGTCACTAATCATCAGGGAAATACAAATTAAAGCCACAATGAGGGATCATACCCTAGATAGGATGATTATTATAAAAAAAAAAACCAAAACCAAAACCCAAAACAAAAAATAACAAATGCAAGTGAGGATGCAGAGAAATGGGAACTCTTACACATTGTTGGTGGGAATGTAAACTAGTACAGCCACTATGGAGAATGGTATGGAGGTTTCTCAAAAAACTACAAAAAACTACTAAAAACTTCCTCTGGCATTTACCCAGAGGAAAGGAAATCAGTGTATCAATGAGGCATCTTCACCCCTACGTTTATTGCAGCACTTTTCAAAATAGCCAATATATGGAATCAACCCAACTGTCTAACAACAAATAAACAGATGAATAAAATGTGGTATATATACACAACAGAATGCTATTCAGTCATAGAAAGAATGAAATCCTGTTGTTCATGGAAACATGGGTGGAACTGGAGGACAATATAAGTGAAATAAGCCAGGAACAGAAAGTTAAGCACTGCATGTTCTCTTTCATGTATGGAAGCTAAAGAAAAGTTGATGTCATAGAAGTAAAAAGTAGAATAGAAGATACTAGAGGCTGAGAAGGGTAGGAGGAAGGGAGGGATAGGGAGAGATTTGTTAAAGGGTACAAAATTACAACCAGATAGGAGGAATAAATTCTGGTGTTCTATAAGCATTGCAGGATGACTATAGTTAACAATAATATATTACAGTTTCAAATAGCTAGAAGGAGAATATTGAATGTTCTCAGCACAAAGAAACGAAAAATGTTTGAAATGATGGATATGCTAATTACCCATATCTGATCACTATACATTTTATGTATTGGAACATCACCATGTACCCCATAAATATGTACAATTATTATGTATCAAAAAGGGCATAGACTTTGCATAAACTTACATACATCTTCCTGTATACTTTAAATCATCTCTGGATTACTTATAATGTCTAATACAGTGTAAATGCTTTGTAAGTAGTTGTTATACGTACTTTTAAAATTTGTTTTATTTATTTATTTATTTTCGAGATAGAGTCTCACTCTGTTGCCCTGGGTAGAGTGCAGTGGCCTCATAATAGCTCACTGCTACCTCAAACTCCTGGGCTCAAGTGATCCTCCTGCCTCAGCCTCCTGAGTAGCTGTGACTACAGGCAGGTACCATGATGCCTGACTAATTTTTTTATTTTTAGTAGAGATGGGGTCTCCCTCTTACTGAGGCTGGTGTTGAACTCCTGAGCTCAAGTGATCTTCCCACCTTGGCTTCCCGGAGTGCTAGGATTACAGATGTAAGCCACCTCACCTGGCCCTTATATTATTTTTTATTGTATTTTAATTTTTTTGAGTAATTTTTATCTGCAGTTGGTTGAATCCATGGATGCAGGACCCACAGTTACAGAGGGCTGAATGTGCTATTTATTAACCCAGTTTATAGAATGGGGCATGCAGATTTAGAGAAGTTAACTAATGTTTTTAAAGTGTTATAGGTATTAAATGGTAGGGCTGGGATATGAACTAAGGTTTGTCAATGGTAAAAGGTGAAGTTCAGTTCCAATCTCAGGTTTACCTGCCTCCAAATCCCCCATAAATCTCTTGTCTCCTCACCGTGGCAGCCTGGTGTTGTCTCTGATTGGGTTGCAGCCTGCAGTGGCTTTGGTTTCCCCTCTGAAGAGGTAAGGCCAGAGGTCAGTGCCCAGCTCCAAAGCACTGATTTATGAGGCTGAGGGAGAGGGATGGATAATTGGACCTGTGGCTCCAGGGGAGGAGCCTGAGGAGATTCCCAGAGAGGAGTCATTTCTAGGGACTCAAAGGAGAAACAAAGAAAAACTCAGAACTTGTCTGGCCCTTAGAGAGGACCCCAGGGAGAGGGCTGGGTGGAGGTGATAGTATACTTACATTTTCATGTTTATGGCTCTTGGTAATTCTCACAGAGCAGTCACCTCTACTAAGGGATTTCCCTCATTTTACAGATAAGCCATTCGAGGACCGGAGGGAGCAAATCAGGTTTTAGGTCAGACTCAAACAGGGGCACAGACAGGCATAAACTGATGTTACTGACTCCATGACCTGGGCCTCAGCTGGAAGGGGCTCTTGCATTTGAGGGTTACATGGACACTAGGGGTTACCCAAAATCAGGAAGGGACACTTGGGTGACACTGGGAGAGCCCAGGGGTCAAGACAGGGACCTGATTTAGGCGCAGTGTGTGTGCGTGCGTGTGTGTGTGTGAGAGAGAGAGTGTATGTGTATGTGTGCCTATGCATGTACCTGCACACCAAAGTTGGTGAGGTATTTACTTCCTTAGTCTGGGTGGCCCAGAAGCTAGGGCAGGAGGTGAGTGCAGTGTACACTCTGCTGTGAAAACCTGGGGACCACAGAGGCAAGGGCTGACTCCTCCAGGGGGCACCACCCATTTGTCCTCTGAAATTTGAAAAGAGTAGGACTGAAAAAGCTCGTTTTTCCCTCTTTTTCTGCCTCCTTTGGATTTTTTTTATGATTCTATTTTATCTCCTTTGTTGGTTTATTAGCTGTTCCTTTGTTCTATTATTTTAGTGGTTGCTTTAGGATTTATAGTACACATCTTTAATTTAACACAGTCTATCTTCAAGTAATATTATGCCACTTCTCAGATAGTATGGGATCCTTACAGGACACTTTCACTTCCCCCATCAGTGTTTGTGTTGTTATTGCCATATGTTTTATTTCTACATTAATTATAAATCCCACAATATCTTATATTGGGGGCTTTTAAACAGTCTATTATATACTAAAGAGATTTAGAAAAACATGACAAAAATCAATATTATGTTTGCAGAATTCATTTATGTTGTTGTATGTAACTGTAGTTTATTTTGTTGTTGATAGCATTCCAACGTATGAATGAGTTTCACTCATGTTTTCTTCCAGGAGTTTTATAACTCCAGGTTTTATGTTTAAACCTTTAATCCATTTCGAGTTGATTTTTGTGTATGGTATGAGATAAGGGTCCAATTTCATTATTTTGCATGAGGATATCTAATTGTCCCACACCATTTGTTTAAGAGACTGTTTTTTCCTATTGTGTATTCTTAGCACTCTTGTAAAAGATAAGTTGGCTGTATAGGCATGAGTTTATTTCTGGGGTTTCTATTATGTTTCATTGGTCTATATGTCTATTTTTATGCCTATACTATTTTAGTTACTATAGCTTTGTAATATATTTTGAAATCAGGAAGTGTGATGCCTCCAATTTTGTTTTTCTTTCTCAAGGATTACTTTGGCTATTTGGGGTCTTTTGAGGTTCTATATAAATTTTAGAATTTTCTATTTCTATTAAAAATGCCATTGGAATTTGGATAGGAATTTTTTTGAATCTGTAGATAGATTGGGTAGTATGGGCATTTTAACAATAGTAAGTGTTGTAAACCATGAATGCGAGATGTTCTTTCATTTATTGTGTCTATTTTAATTATTTTCATTATTGATTTGTGATTTTTGATGTACAAGTCTTTTACCTTCTTTATTAAATTTATTTCTAAGTATTTTCTTTTCAATGCTATTATAAATGGGATTGTTTTATTAATTTCCTTTTTGGATAGTTTGTTGTTAACATACAGAAATACAGCTGATTTTTATATTTAATTTTGTATCCTGCAACTTTACTGAATTTGTTTATAGTTCCCTGTTCAGTATGATGTTGGCTGTGGGTTTGTTGTGTATGGCTTTTATAATTTTAAGGTAAGTCCCCTCTATGCCTCTTTTGTTACACATTCTTATAATAGGGAGCTGAATTTTGTCAAATGCTTTTTCTGCATCTATTGAGAGGATAATATTGTCTTTGTTTTTATTTCTATTTATGTGGTAAATTACATTTATAGATTTGTGTATGTTGAACCATCATTGCATCTTTGAGATGAAGCCCACTTGGTTGTGGTGGATGATTTTTTTGATGTGCAGCTGAATTCAGTTTGCTAGGATTTTATTGAGAATTTTTGCATCTATATTTATAAGTGATATGGGTCTGTAGTTTCCTTTTTTTGTTGAGTCCTTTCCTGGCTTTATCTTCAAGGTGATATTGGCTTCACAAAACATGTTGGGGAGGATTCCTTCCTTCTTGATGTTATGGAATAATTTCTGCAGGATATATACCAGTTCTTCTTTGTAAGTCTGGTAAAATTTGGGTGTGAAGCCATTTGGTCTGGGACTTTTTTCTGTTAGAAGATTTTTTATTGCTGCTTCAATTTTGGTACTTGATATTGTTCTGTTTGGGAATTCTATTTCTTCCTGATTGAGCCTAGGAAGGCTATGTGTTTCTAAGAATTTGTCTATTTCTCCCATGTTTTCAAGTTTATGTATGTAGAAATTTTTATAGTATTCAGAGATGATATTTTGTATTTTCATGGTATCAGTTGTGATTTTTCTTTTTTCATTCCTCATTGAGCTTATTAGAGTCCTTTCTTTTCTACTTCTGGTTTATCTAGTGAGAGGCCTGTCAATTTTGTTTATCTTTTTGAAGAACCAACTTTTTGTTTCATTAATCCTCTATATAGTTCTTTTGTTATTCATTCCAACTAGCTCTGCTCTGATCTTGGTTATTTCTTTTGTTCTGCTGGGTTTGGGATTGGTTTTCTCTTTCTTTTCTAGTTCCTTGAGATGATTCATTAGATTGTTGATTTGTGATCTTTCTGTCTTTTGGATGTAGGCATTTATGGCTATGAACTTTCCTCTCAGGACTGATTTGGGTGTATCCCACAGATTTTGATAACTTGTGTCCCCTTTATTATTTAGTTCAAAGAATCTTTTGATTTCCATCTTAATTTACTCCTGGACCTGACTATCAGTAGGTTGTTTAGTTTCCATGACTTTGTATAGAGATGAGTGTTTCTGCGGAAATTGATTTCTAATTTTATTCCACTGTGGTCTCAGAAGATGCATGGTATAATTTACATTTTTTAAAATTTGTTGAGACATGTTTTGTGGCCTAGGATGTGGTCAGTCTTAGAGAATGTCCCATGACCTGATGAGAAGAACGTGTATTCAGTGTTTTTTTGGGTAGAATGTTCTATAAATGTCTGTTAGGCCTATTTAGAGTTCTGTTTAAGTTCATTATTTCTTTGTGTTTTCTTTTTGGAGGATCTGTCCTGTTCTGTCAGAGGAGTGTTAGAGTCCACAGCTATTATGGTACTGCTGTTTATCATTTTGTTTAGATCAAGTAGAATTTGCTTTACGAATCTGGTTGTACCTGTGTTAGGTGCGTAAATATTTAGAATTATTATGTTTTCTTGTTGAATTGTTCCCTTTACCATTATATAATGACCATCTATGTCTGTCTTACTTTGTTGATTTAAAGTCTATGTTATCTGTTATAAGAACTGCTACACCAGCTTTCTTTTGGTTTTCATTTGCATGAAGTATTGTTTTCCATCCCTTCACCTTGAGTCTGAATGAGTCCTTGTGGGTTAGATGTGTTTCCTGGAGACAGCAGAGACTTGGCTTGTATTTTTTTTTGTCAATTCAGACAGCCTATGTCTCTTGAGTGGGGAGTTCAAGCCATTCATATTTATTGAAAGATAAATATGGGGTGGATTTCTGTTCTTCCTGTTGCATAGAACTTTGTTGCACTGTTTTACCTGAGCCATTATCTCTCAGCTCCAAATCCACTCTTTTATACTCAGGTTTGTGATATTGGTGCTAGGAGTCTGCAAACTGCATTTATCTTTTGTCAGGCAGGCAGGAACCGTAGAGGATTATAAGAAAGTAGGAGGAAGGCAAAGGGAACTTTCTCTTTTCTGTTTGCTTATTATTATTGTCAGTATCACTCTAATAACAAACCTTCACCCTGGAAACAGCAATTGGTTCCAGTTTACAACTTCTCTGGGCTCACCCAGAACAAGCCCATTGTATCTCATTTGAGGCACCAGCACCTTCTGGGCAGCCCCCACTTAAGTGAGAGGTATGCATCCCAGCTTGTTGGGGCCTTCGCTCTAAGCTCTTAAGGTACAACACCAGCCAAGTAGCACTCCCTTCTCAGAGATCTGCATCCTAGCTCTACATAGCTCTTCCTCTGAGCTCCTGATGTGCCATTAGCATATTGGCAGTACATTCTGCTCAGAGGTCTTAATTTCAATTCTGCAGAGCCTCTTCTCCAAGATTCTAGATTCTGATACTCTCAACCTCTTCCTTTGTTCCCTGATTTCTAGGAATGGTAGCTGCTTCCTTCCAACTTTTTTGTTATCTCAAGATTTCCTTTTTGCTTTTTCTTATCTCCATCTCCTGTTTAATTCCTTACATTAAATTCTCTGTTGAAATACTCAGTGTAATTTCTGTTTTCTTGACTGGACCCTGACTGATACAAGTCACTTAGAAACTATTCATATCCTCAGACCGGTTTTCTTTTTAAGAAGATGTTAGGGCTATTTAACTGATACTGTAAAGGTGAAACTGGGAGAGAATGTGATAAGATCTCCATTGGTCTTTTCCGTTTAGCACTTCCAGTTCTGTGAAACTTTCTCCTAGCCTTTAGAACAGTGAAAGCAGAGCTCAGAGAGGGCTTTCTGTGCCTAGAATTTTCTTCCGTAGGTATGCTTTTGTTCTTTGCTTATTATGCCCACTGAGCAGCTCAACTGCTGGGTATTAAACCCAGGTCTACTGGGCTCTAACACTGATGCTATTTTCTCCATATTGAGCAGTCTCCTAGGTGATGGCAGAGTCAGTGGAGGTGAAGGCAAGGCCTTCAGGGAGTATATAGAGAACAATAGGACAAAGATATTTTGTTGTATTTTGAAATCATATCTGGATGCTTTGGGTGGTTATGGAAGAGAGCAGTGCCTGACCTGGAAAGGAGTAGCCCCTTTAGAATGGAGAGTACTGTGACCTTCTGCCTCCCTAATATTTTCCCTAGGGTTATGGTATTTGATTTAATTAAATCAAGAAATATATATTTGGTTTCTTTTGGAAGCTTGAATGTCTGGTGGATAAAGAGTGTTGGAGTAGCAGGATACTGGTAGCAAGTATATCCTTAGACCGAGAGTACCCTGAAGATGAAGGCTATTTCTTCCATAAGGGTGGAGAATATGCTTCTTTGACCATTCTAGTGGTTCTTGAAAGACAGGGACCATAACTACTCCATCAGCCTGGGTGCTCCAGGGCTAGAAGAACTGCCCTATGGGTATTTCCTTCCTTGTACACTGGAAGACTCAAGTCTGGGCAGGATGACTTATATGGTGTTGCACTCTCCTGTGCCCATGAACATTAAAAACATGCTTGTTTCTTCTTCTCTTGTGTTCTCTACTCCATTATTCATAAGAAAAATCAAGAAACATATTTCCCCCTGGACATAATAACTACTATACTCATTACATGTTGCTACTTTGAAATGGAACTGATGGGAGGCTTAGGATATAATTGGGGAATATGAGTTATTAAATTAAAGGTACAATTAGGATCTTGCCTGGGGAAAAGGAGAGCAGGCTAGCCCTCATTTCACTATTGTTACCCAGGGACTTTCACCTTCTTCCTATCCTGCTTTTCTGTTGTTCACTGGCCTTTTTTGAAGGGTGTCAGACTCTACCAGTTACCTCTTGCTATGTGCTGTGAGACACACGTAGCTGTTCTCTGTACTGAAGTGCTCAAGTTCCAAGCTTGAAACTCAAAAGAAAACCTTCAATTTGCTTATGTGTTATAAGACATAATCACTCACAAATGATTTCTCTTCTCAATATTTCTCTCTGAAACTTGGGTAGTCACATCTTGACACTTTGTTAATGTGTTTTTATAAGTGGCTCCCTATTGTTGCCTAAAATTATTGTTTTTCCAATTTTATGTCCCCTTCTTTCCTCCTTGTTGTCATCTAACAGCTTCAAGATTCTCTACCTGTTTGTACAGAGGACCTTAGCCCAGTCTATCTTCTCTGCCCAACTCCTGCCATTCTCTGGAACCACAGTACAATTCATTCATGTCGATGATCCAGTCAGCATCCTTGTTTAATGGTTTTTGCCTCTTTCAACACAGGTGACATATTCTCCATCTAGTGCAGGCCACAGACACCATGCTCATACCCTGGATCATCATACAGAAACACACCACCTCTGAACTCTTGTATTTTAGTATCTTTCTTTCCAGCCTTATTCCTTTCTCGCACTGCCCCTGCTTTTATATATCATGATGACTTCTAGGCCTCTAATATTTCTTTAATTGTTCAGAGCCCTCCTGTCTTCTCTGCCTTTCTCATACTTGGGGTTCAGACAGCACAGTCACTCTCCCTCCAGCACTCGTGTTTCTCTGCTGTATGCTTCCAATAATTGGATGAAAGCTGTTCCTTGATTGCTAAGGGTCTCTGGAGAAACAGCACAACTGTGAAGTTCTGCATCCCTTTTCACTCCTTTTTTCTGCTGTTGACCCTTGAACAACATGTGTTTGAACAGCATGGGTCCACTTATACATGGGATTTCTTTCACCTGTGCTACCCCTGAGACAGCAAGACCAACCCCTCCTCTTCCTCAGCCTATTCAACATGCAGACAATGAAGATGAAGGCCTTTATGATGATCTAATTCCACTTAATGAATAATAAATATGTTTTATCTTCTTTATGATTTTATTAATAACATTTTCTTTTCTCTCACTTACTTTATTGTAAGAATACAGTATATAATTCATGTAATATACAAAATATGTGTTAATCAATTGTTTACATTATCAGTAAGGCTTCTGGTCAGCTGTAGGCTATTAGTAATTAAGTTTTTGGGGAGTCAAAAGTTATATGTGGATTTTCAACTGCATGGGGGGTCATTGTTGTTCAAGAGTCAACTGTACATCAGAAGGGGAGGGTCCCTCTTCTCAAGATTCAGCTTTCCCTTAGTTGCCATGTGGTACCTCACTTAATGGATCATCCCTTGGCTTTCCTCTTAACTGGCCCCTCCTCTCCCTATTAGGCAGGTAATATTACTATATCTGTTTTGCAGATAAGAAAACTAATGTTTAGAAGAATTCCAAGGTTGCCTCATGGTCCCACATCTATACGTGGCTGAGCCAACAATCAAACTCAAGTCTCTCCATCTCCAGGCCCCACATTCTTACTATTCAGCAAAGTTTACCAGTATCCTCTTCTTTCCCTTTCATCTACTTCTCTCTATTTCCCCCAACAAACATCTCTCCATCCTGATCTACTCAGAATCATGGTGGTTTTATTCTGGTCCCCATCATTCCACTGCATTGAAATTGGTTGACTAATGCCTGTGGATCCTTTAAACTTTAAATCCCATGAAGGTAAGGCCACACCATGCTTGTCATTGTATCTCCAGGGCCTAAAGAAAGGACCTGGCCTCTCAAAGCAGTCATCAGCAACGTGTGCATGACTGCATCAAAGGACCCTTCGGTCTTTCTTCTTCCCCACCCCTCGAGGATTTAGCATTGCTGACCACTCCAGCCTCGATCACACAGTCCCCTCCCCTACCTTTGCTGAAGCCACTCTCTCCTCACTTCCCTTCTTCCTTTTTGGCCCTTACATACAAATTCAGCCTTCTGATTTCTTTTACGTCAATCTACTGCTCTTCACCCCTGCGGTTGCAAGTTGGGTTCAGGCCACTGTAGTCTTTCATCTGGATGAGTGTAATAGCTTCCTGTTGGGTCTCTTGGCCTACAGGCCTGTCTCTTTCTAATCCACACTCTACTGTGACTGCAGAGTGATCATCCCGAAACACAAATACGATCTTGCCAGGTCCCTGCTTTGGACTCTTAAATGGTTACATACCGTCTGGAGTGAAAACTCAAACTCCTTATCATGACATATAATGCGTTTCATCACTGGCTTCTGCTTACCCATCCAGCCTCAATTCCTCCATACCCACTACTCTCTCTGTCTATGGAAACATGGGGCTACCAGAGAGCTTCCATGTCTGCTGTGTTTTTCCATGCTTCTCTGCCTTTGTCCGTGCCATTCTCATTGCCTAGAGTGGGTTTTCTTTTCTCCTTCTCCTTCCTCCCCAGAGAACACTTTATTATTCTTCAAATCCAACTCAAATTCACTTTCTTTGTAAGGTGTTTCTCACTTTAGTGAGTGTCTCCTTCTCTATGTTGCCACAGAATCTTGCACATAAAGCTGTAAATGCACATTACATCTTTTCACAGCTTGCTAGATTGGAACCTCCTTCAGGAAAGAGACTGGGATTTTTTTTGTCTTTCCCTGCAATCATAGGTTTAGTATGGTGTATATATAATAAACATCTGATGAATAAATGAATGAATGAATGAAACTCACATGCAGAAGGAAAGGGAGAAAACTTAGAGGCCAGAGAGAAGGTTGTTTTATAGCTGATTACTGTGTAACTCTGGATGAGTCGCTATTTTCAGAAAATGAATATAAGAGTCTCAAAGATAAGTGCAAATAGCCAAGCCAAAATACAGCAAGGATGACTCACTCACAAAATTACCCTCCCCTCACTGGACAGTGAGAATGATTTCAAGACACACAAGACCCAGACAATCAGCCAGGAAGCTGCCTCTCTGAGGGCAGAGACTGGGGCTTCTCAGTGGGGACTGGCAGCTGTGTTCTTTGGAACAGAGTTGTCAGGTGCTGCCTGATTTCCCTGGTTCTGGCCCCGTAGATGATGGGGTTGACCAGACACGGGAGCAGCAGGTAGAAGGCACTGAGCAGGTTGTGCACGTCCTGGGAGGCAGTGCGGGCCACACGGTAGATGATAGATGAGGACATTGTCGACGAGTAGACAGTGAAGATGACCAGCAGGTGGGAGCCACAGGTGTTCAGGGCCTTGGAACGTGCTCCACCTGACAAAATCCTGAAGGCAGCATGGATGATACGGGAGTAGGAGGCTCCTAGTAGGAGCATGTCCAAGACTCTGTTGAAGATGCGGACGGTGAGCCCCACAGTCTTGTTCAGGGAAACGTCCCCACAGGAGAGCTTCATCAGGGCCATGTGCTCACAGGCAAAGTGGTGGATCATGTCTGAGCAGCAGAAGTGGACCCAGGAGGCCAGAAACACCACTGGAGCAACAATGCATGTGCTCCTGGCAGCTGCCGCCCACACCAGGCCAGCCAGCAACTGGCCTGTCACTATCTCTGGGTAGCGGAGAGGGTAACAGATGGCGACATAGCGGTCCAGGGCCATGACCAGGAGAATGTTGCAGTCAAAGACAATGAAGAAGTAGATGCAGAACATCTGGACCAGGCAGCGCGTCAGGGAGATGTGGTTGAAGTGTGCGGAGAAGCTGAAGAGCATGGCGGGCACCACGGTGGAGGCGGCACAGAGGTTGACAGCCAAGAGCAGGGCTATGAGCAGGTACATGGGCTGGTGCAAGCTGCGCTGGGCCACCACCGTGTGGATGACCAGGGCATTGGCAGAGACAATCGCCAGATAGAGGCTGAGGAAGGGCAGCACCAGGAGGGTGTGGGACTCTTCCAGCCCTGGGAAGCCCACCAGGAGGAAGCTGGTGTAAGATGGAGCTTCCATTGCTCCACCCTGACATCTTCCCTGGGGGCTCAGGACAGCTCTGGTGAGAGGGCAGGGGCAGGAGGTCTGGTGTCTGTACCAGCCCTGGCCAGCATCAGCCTCACCAGGATGCCCTGGGGGCTTTGGTTTTCAGGAGTCTTCTGTATTTTTGGAGAGAAAGAGAAA
>CAUYRT010049171.1:0-108312 GCA_963574885.1 Lepilemur ruficaudatus
TAATAGCAGATCACATGGCTGCCTCATAATCCGCACAGGGATGGCCAGTTTGTTTTATCTGTTTTGACTGTTTTCCACAAGTGGATCATGTGGAATCTGCCCAATTAAGAAGGTGGGAAGTCATTGCCTTCTTTGTCAATCTTGGCCAGTGCCATTTGCACAAATACCTTTTCTCCTACCTCCCACCCCCAGCCCCCCAGCCATGATTTGCGTTAATATTCAGGAAGATGCTGCAAAAAAAGAAATGGGAGAAAATAGTAAAGAATTTGGCAGTTTGCTTTAAACACACACACACACACAAAGCCAGTGTTCTCAGCTGAGACAAATCACTGTGGAGAGGCCTCTCTGCACACAGGTTATTGATTTTCCAGGAAGAGCCTCTACACATGTGTCTGCAGTATCAGCATCTCCAGCTGAAGCTGACCTGGCTGCCTCCCTCCCCCACAGAGGATGGGACCATGTGTGTCCAGTGTCTCTCACATTCAACACACACGCACACACACACACACACACACTCCTAGCTCAGAGATTTGGCATTCATCATTGTGAAGAACTGTTCTACATGATACAGAGGATTTTAATACCTCTGTCCCATATGCCCTAAATGCCAGTAGCACCCCCAGTTGCTATAATAACCAGAAACACCTTCTCACGTTCCTTAATGTCCCCCAGAGAGGCCGTACCCCGCTGGAATGAGAACCAGCAGATGCATCCGTGCTGGGCGTTTGCCCTCACTCCTCAGTGCAGCAATTCTCAGATTTCAAAACCCCTTATGCTTGGGTGCCACCTCCAGAGATTCTCATGTGGTTAGTCTAAACTGCGTCTTTAATTTTTAACCAGTGAAAGGTGAAAAACTGCCCCAGATGATTCCAATGGGTAGCTGACAACAACCTTTCCAGGGCTGAATCCACGGGTCTGAGTCTCTCCGCCATGGCAGACTCGGGCCAGTATCGTCCCTGCTTGGGTGCACGGGCTGCCACAGCACGAGCTAGCGCAGCTGTCTTTGAGTCAGGACTGATGTTCCACTCAGTTCACCAGCACCCTCAACGCTGGGATCTGACATCCACTTGGCTATTCTACACCATGTCCTCTGCCTGCCGAGTGATACACGGATCAGCGAGAAGCTGACTGCTAAATGAAGCAGCCTCCGGCTCTTCCTCTCCAGGAGACGCTGTAGAAGGGGAAGTGGAAAGCTGCACGTCCACGGCTTGGCCAGAGGAATAAAGAAATGCAATCTCTGGCTTGGGAGCAGGAGTCCTCCAAACCGCCCTGGGCCTTCTGGAAGGGCATCACCACCCACGATGCGCTGGGGACCGTTAAATGTCTCTGGGTAGCCTCGCTTAATTATGGTGGCATTTAGCTACCCCACACTGGGTTCTTTAATGAACATCTCCTCCTTCACAGCTCCCCTGGGAGACTTCACTCTGCTAGTCTCATTTATTTGGCTGGAGTTTCCTGGGAAGCTGGTTTAGTAGGGCAACAAAGAGAAGTATTTGTCTCAGAAAGAAATCTCTTTTGTTTTGTTTAAATCTTGCTATCTAAAGGTCTTTTTGTTGTTGTTTTAGGAAGTGGAAAAGCTTGGATTCTATGGCAGGGAGCCAATCTTTCAAGAAGACACTAAGAAAGCATGCCTCTGGTTGCTTCCAGCTCTAGTTCTTTCTTATTTTTGATGCATGCCAGAAAATAGCAAGGTGGGGGGTGGAGGGGTTGCACTTTGCATTTGCCAAGTTCCACATGTTCCACGACTCCCACTATGGCTGATTTCAAGCTACCAACATCTTAACAACTGGCTGTCTCATCTCCTGTCCCAGCCGCTACAGCATACACACAGCTGTAAGCTAACTACCCATTTATATCCCCTGAAGCCACATGATTTAAATACCCTAGGAAACAGTGGTGCGCTGTCTGACAACTTGGGAAGACAGATGCTCAGAGACTCTAAGAACAGGCCCTGGGAAGGCTGGAAATAAAAGAGAAGCCATGGAGTTGCAGAGAGACTACAAGGTGGGCATGGAGAGGGATGTAAAGTCATCATCACACAGAGTAAGGTGCTAAGCTTCCAGAAGGTTTCCAGTTTAATTAGCCCTTTTCTTCTCATTAGAAATCTATGAGGTGTGAACAATGCATCTTGGAATGATCCAGGAAAGGAAGCACAAAGCTAAAGGCAGGATTACTGTGGGGTCCTGAAGAACTGGGCATGGTGCTTGCTGAGTCCCTGGGCAACGTGGCGCAACCATGGTTTTAAACCTGTTGAGCCACGCGGGCGCAGGGGCCATCTGCTGATGAGGATTTGAACAGCTGGGGTAGTTTAGCCAGTGTGTGCAGACACCAACTCCATGCTATTTCTAGCATGGAGAAATAGGTTTGCAGCATTGCTATGCAGTGAACACTATCTTTACAAAACAAGCTCCATAACAGAAAAGGAAAAGAGAAAGTCATATACTGTTGCTTTCAGCAATTAACGTGGGTTCTATAGCATTGGGAATTTACCTGTATAATAAGCAGATATAGATAGTAAAACCAACAGGCAGCATTTACCGTTCATTGGGTGCTGCTTACATATAATGCTTTTCATGACATTTTAATTCTCAAGACTATGAGGTAGGTGTTATTATTAAGCCCATTTTATAGATAAGGAAACTGAGGCACAGACCATTTAAGTAACTCACCAAAGCTCACACACTAGTAAGTAGCAGAGTAAGACGGAAGCCTGGTAGCGTGGCTTGGAATCATAAGGTCTCTACTATGGATGAAATCTTTTCTTTTAATCACTTCACCCTGGCCATTGTGAGTTCTGGGCATGTGAACATTTTCCTGATTTTCCTTTTTGACTGTAAGCTCCTCCAGGGAACAGACCCTGAGTGTCTGGCTCATCACAGAGTCCCCAGAGGAGCCAATTCCTGACTTGTAGTGTTTCCTGACTTGCAGTGGATTCTTGTAGGTAGAGGTACCGTGTGGTTTGAACTTCTGGGCACTAACTCTGCTTTTTCCTCTGAGGAGAAAGGAACCTTGCCAACGTTAAGTTTACACAAGAACCAGGAGGAGTAATATTTATAATGGCCCCTTAAATGAAAGCAAATACATTGCAAGTGTGAGTTATCTGCAATGAGGCCACAAAGGCAGAGGTGGTGCCAGAACCGTCCTCTCCAGATCAGTGCAGACCTCGGCAGAGGGCCCCGTTACCAACTCTGGGCTAGAAGATGCACCTGCCGAGACATGCTGCCTCTGGTCCCATCTGTGGGGCTGCCTTTCTTCTGGGGAAAATGCAAGTTTGTAACGTTGGCTAATTAAGTGGGGAGCTTTCGACTTACATACCCCACCTGAAACATTGATGTCACAATAAGCATTTGTTGGTGGAGCCAATGAATGGGGGTTTCCCTGAGCTGCCTAGTACTATTAGGGAAATTCACTGCTAGGGACCCACACCAGGGAGAAAATCCTCAGATCCCCTCCCCACAGCCTCTGGGGCTCTTCAGCCTCTAGACAGTGGGTCCTCAAGACTTAGTCGCCCTCCCTCTGCAAAGCCCTGCGTGTGAGGAGAGGACTCATCATAGGGGTCTGGCGTGTGGCGAAGCCTCAAGGTTTCCCATGTGTGAGTCACAGAGAAAGCAAGGAGTGAGCTTCTTGGTTCATAACCCCATAGTCACACACCACCCCCCCAGGTGGGAGAGGAGCTCAGCCTCCCTCTCCTCAAATCCTGCCTGTGCTTCTTCCATCAGCAAGGTTGGGTTTGACGTAATTCAGACTCACTTCTGAGGATTTATTTTTCATGTGAGTTGCATTTAAACCCAAAACAGTATTTTTTCCCTCTTTTCTATAAAGGTCCTGGTTATACTTTCTCTCTTTTGGTCTTGTCTTGTTTGTTTTTCTTCCAAAACAAGGAAATAAAATATAAACCCTTTAAAATAATGTGCTATGGAACGACACAAAGATCTCACAGACACATTTCTTGAATAATAAGAGTCGTTACTGCACACCCAACAGCTTCCCTGACACACTGTAACGGAAGGGGCCTTGGGACGTCCAAGGGGGAAATTATCACTGTAGTTTTCCTACAGCCTGGCTGAACTGTTTGCTGCCTCTATATCAAAGAATCCCATTACCCTCTGGGTGCACCCCACTGGTGTTTCAAACAAGCGGAGTACTGCCTGGCTTGGAATTTGCAGCCGCTAACGTGCACGGCTGGGCCGGAGCACAGCCCTGACTGGCGGTGCGCACAGAAACAGAAGTTGTGCGCAGCAACTTACAAGAAATACAGATGCATTTCTTGAATGTGTCCAGTGACCAATGTTATGAGAAATACCCACAGGGCTATGCTCATTCTAGGGAAAAGTTTTTAATTAAAGAAGAGATTTTCAATAGCTCACATCTTGAAAGGTCCACTGGATTTAGGAATGGAAAGTTACTGGGCTATCAAGGATAAGCCATTCCACTCTAGGCTGGGATCCTTTGTGTTCACAGAGGAGAGAAAATATGCAAAGGACTAGAATTTACAAAGCGGTTTGATGACGGTCGAGCACGGCCTTAGGATGTGATAGCGAGGATCCTGACCCAGGGCTGGAGACCTGGCACCTAGTTCCTGGCACCTGTGCCTGACCGGTGACCTCAGGTCAGTCGCTGGGTGTCTGAGCCTCAGTTTTCCCATCTGTGACATGGCACAGACCAGCATGCTGCCTGGCACATCACACTTAGTGATTGCTGAACGAAGGAAGGAAGGAAGGATTCTCTAGCACTGCTGCAGAGTCGGATTTAAAATAACATATGCCCTTTCCCCTTCCCCACCTTCTAAAGCCCCCAAATCCTAATATAACCCCCCCCCCAGGAGAAGGAGTGGGGGCGCTGCCCCGGGAACAACAGCTGCATGTGGCCCTCCAGTGAACTGGCGAGGAAGGAGGCAGCTCTGAACACAACCCAGTTACAGAAAAGCGAGGCATAGGCACATAGTCCCTCCTGCCTCAGTTAGCACACGTGGCTTGATGCCCTCCTGCAGTCCCTCCCAAGCCCTTTCTGCTTTGTCCCAGGCTAGGCAGTGCTGCTCCCGCCCTAGACCTCAGACTGCCCTCCCTCCCATTCCTGTGTCGTGGCCAGAGCTCTTTCTCTAAGAAAAGCAAGTCTTGCTTTCCGGTGCTCAGACAGATCTTTGGTTAGGGGTGTAGCCCTCCTCGCAACCACCTGACCCACCAGCCTTCAGAAGCGCCCCACGAGGTTCCTGCTCCCCGGAAATCAACCCAGGAGAAAGAGCCAGCTTGTCTCCCCTGGCTTCCCCCTCTGCTCTTCCTCCCTCCCCGCATCCTTTTGGACCCCACGGTTCCTCCAAGATTGATTCATACATCTTCCCCTCAACGTGATGAGGTAGGGACAAAAATTAGGAATGTTTGAAAACTCACAGCCCCTTGTCCTTCCTCCCTCCTTCCCCGTCAATTACATACAAGCCAGTGTTGGCGGCAGGGCGTTCTCCTCCCTCTCCATCCCCTCAACCCCCACATCATCGCATGAATATGGGAAAAAGATGCACCAAAAAAAAAAAAAGGAAAAGGGAAGAAAATATTTTGAAACAGAAGCAGAAAAAAACAGATCGAAAAGTGCTGAGTAACTCAGACAGAGAAAGAAGGGTCACCCAAGCCTTAGAGAGATTGGGTTTAAGAGTCAAGGGAATGGAAAAGAGTTTTGAGGATTAGCTACGTCTGCATAGACTCAGTTGAGAATGGGGTGGTGGGGGAGAGTATTTTAAGATGGTTTGCTGCATAAAGAATATACTTCCTCCAGAGACTGAAAAAGGATTGCTTTACTGTTCACGACTTTATGATGGCTTCACCGTGTGTCTCTGAATGTGACCCATGCCAAGGCTGATCGTGACTGACCCCTTGTATCTTGGAGAGAGTTACTTACTCTAGGGAGGCCTTTTTTCCTAGGCTGGGTTCCTGTGTGTTCCTTCCCCATCCTTGACCTATGCTGATCCATTTTCTCCTTCAAAAAATACAAACGTAAATTGCTTATTCTTGCCCCAGGCATACTAGAATTTTGCAAAAGTCCTTATAACTTGGGAGGACAGGCTTCCCTTCTTTCCACTTTCACTGCCACCCAACCTCAACCTCCTGCACTAGAAAGCAGCTCTAAGGTGGCAGCTGGGGAAGGAGGGCGGCTCAGGGGTGGGGTGGGGGCGCTGGAACCCAGGCCAGGGAGCGGAGGCAGGTACACTGGGGAGTTGGCCCCAGTGTCAACATCAGCATCCTTAAATAAAAACCCTCCCCAAGTGGTTTTGTCCTTAAACTTAGCAATGCCGAGTGTCACACTGTAAAAGGCTAGTTTTTCTTGAAGGCACAGGAGTTTTAGAGGATTGGAAAACATGCAAGTGTGTGGTATTCCACAGGATCTGAAGCATGTCCTATCTGTAGCACCTCGCTTCCAATTTTTAGCCAGCAATGTTGATTAAGTAGATGACTCTAGGACAGCCAATACCACACAATTTCATCAAAAGGCAATTCACCGCTTTCATAACAGTGGGGATGGCTCCTGGTATGAGAAAGGCAGAAGTGGCTCATCCATCTCTGGAGATAATTTATGTGACTCGGATGACATTTAATTTAACACAGGTCACCCAAAAAGATGGTGATTTAATACTCCAGATTTTTTTTTAAGTGCTGCTTTGCTGTCATTAGGTTAGTTTCACCTCACACTTCTTTGTTTTTATTCGAAGAGAAATCTCTTTGAAAGAAATAATTGTAAACCATCACTTTTCCAACTGTGGGCAGGGAATAGAACCCCCAAGGTCAAACACTGGACCGTGAATCCCAGAGTTAAGCCTCTGTGCTCTCAGTGAGAGGAATGAATGTAGATTTGAGAATGTGAAACAAAAAGGGAGCCCCAGCTGTCCCCAGGAGATGGAACCGGCACAATGTCCAAGCATGAGACACAAATAATTTCCTCCTTGCACTTTTGGGAGAAAAAACCTGCCATGGCAGTTACCCTGAAAAACTCCCCCATCGACCCTCGTTTGTTATAGGAAATGCCCAGTTGCAGAAAACCCTCCACCTTAATACTGAACAATCCTTCCTCTTTTGAAATGTCCCCAACCTATTAGCCTGTCCTCTTGCAACCAAACAAGACTGTCGAATGTACCTGAAGACCAATCAGAAGGTCTCCCTGCTTTTAAAAACCCCACCTAAATAGATCACTTGCCAATCAGACTCTGCCTCAGTGTTTCCACTTTTTACTCTGTAAAACTCACTCTTCCTTCCAATACCCTTGAGCCCCTGCTGACATGAAAGGAATGCTGATGGGTGCCCTTGCCACAAGTTTATGAAAAGATGGCCTTTGTTAATTTTTGTCTCAGACTTAGTTCTACTTTGATACTCGTAGGGGAAACAGTGTTATTCCCAGAGCACTGACAAGTAATAGGAAGTTTGGTGAGATATGTGATTGCCCAAAGTCATAGAGGGAAGGTGAAATTTGGACCCAGGTCTGTCTGCCTCCAAGCTCATGCATTTTTCCCCAATCCGTACTCCCCTACCCTCTGGTTTAAACAACTCTCTGTCTACAGTCAGGTTGCTCCAGAAAAGTAAGAGAGAGGAGGCCCAGAGGGAGGTGGCCCTTGAGCTCAAACAAGCAAAAAGCCAACCAAACCTTAATCTAAAAGGGGTTCGTAAGCATGTGTTCATCTCACCAGTGACCACAGCCACCATGCCACGCACACAAGCCTGCCGTGCTCGCTCTCTCTCTGCCTTGGACTGGCTGTTTTCATCATCAAGGCTGCACTTGTGCATTTTAACTTGATTTTATGAAGCAATATTGAGTTAAGAGGTGGGGAGATATGGGCCAGGGCTTGGTGTGTCCAGTGCAGAGTCTTGCTTGTCCTGGAGTTAATGCTGAGTCCTGACTTCTCCAGGGATGGGCCCCAAAACTCTCAGCACCTCTCACAGGAATCATCTGGAGATCTTGGTAAAATGCTGATTCTGGGTCTGTAGGGCTGGCCTGGGGGTTGAGACTCTGTACGTCTAGCAAAGTGCCCAGGTGAAGCCAGTGTTGCTGCTCTGAGGTATCAGGGAGTCACTCCAACCCTGGCTTCATGTCAGAATCACTTGGGAGCTTTTAAAATAATATTAAATCCAAGGCCCCGGGCCCAAAGATTCTGATGTAAGTGGTTGTGTGTGGAGTTTGGGTATGGACACCAATATTCTAGAATCCCCTCAGCAGCCAGGCATGAGAACCACTGCACAAGGGCCTCAAGGTAATTAATTCTGGCAGGTTCCACTCTCAGGTATGAAAGGATGAGATGGCTGCATCTGACACATAAAGCTTCAATGGTGACCACCTTTTCTTAGTTCAAGGTGGCCTTTCTTTCCAGTGACTCCACTCAGTTTAAATGCTTATGTATTCATGGCAATATTTTAAAACACATTTCCTCATCAGGATGGATTCTCTTATAGCCCCAGCAGCCACTGTGACTCAGCTGTAAGGTTTAGGTGCCAGGGAAGATGGGGGAAGGAGCTGCCTAAATCAGAGGAAGTGCATTGTATAGGGAAGGAAAATGAGGCTCTTGCTGGGAGTGGGATGGGGGAGTGACCCACCGGACAGGAAAGACAGGAGCAGCCCTGCCACTGGGAAGAAGAGTGGTTCAGAGGAAAGTGAGCAGGAGACAGGGTAGGCGACCACCCCTGCCGTATCCACAGAAAAGACCAGGAGCCCACCCCAGGGGGGACCTGCACAGCAGACACCAGCAGGATGCCCAGTGACCAAGGAGGCAAAGGACATCCCCACAGAGGAAGAGAAATCCAGAGGACCACACAGAGACCAGCAGCTGGGTCCAGCTTCCTTCCCCTAAAGGTTCCTCCTACATCCAGATACCACCAACACTGAGAAAAGTTGGGGACAGAAGCCCACAAGACTGAGGTAGATCATTTACTCAAAGGAGACCCTTAAACCAAAAAGGCTAGTATCTTCAAATGGCAAATTTAGGTCCCCCTGGCCATGCCCCACCACCATATCAGCAGGGAGAAGGGAGGTTTGGTCCACGAAGTTACGGAAAATAAAGGATATGGCTCTTCTTTGGGGCATGGTCGAGTTGTCTTGTGTGAGTTTTTGACTCTATATAGCCACATATGTAGCTAAGTCATTCTGAGCAGAGAAGGCCTGATTTTTCTCTTTAAAAATAACCTACAGGGAAGAGAACATGAAGTGATTCACTTTTCCTCTAGAGAACCTTAAAAGAAGCAGGAGAAAGGTCTTTCTAGTAGGAAAAACACAGACAATTATTGCTATACCTGCTGAGTACTACATCAGGTAAAAAAAAAAAAAAACATAACACAATGCTCTTTTAAATCGGGCCAGGTAGAGAAAGTATTTATCAGCAATCTACACAATTGGTAGGAAAGAGCTTATTATGTCATTAATAATCAAGAGTCCTCTTCAAGAAGGCCTTTCCAGACTTTGCACGGCTTCTTATACCACTATTTGGTGCTCACCCCTGCTTCCTCCCTGTGTACCTGCCCCACCTCCAGGCCACCCTGAGACAGGGCCATTCATCAGGGACTTCACAGGCTCTTCAATGTCTACTAGAAGGCTGTGTTGAGAGGCTGTCAATCTGAGCAATAGAAATATTCGTTTAGAGTGTTCTCTTGTATTAAGCATGTTCTTTCATTAATATTTTCTGTATTTTCAATGCCTTCACATCAAGGGTCTTGCACCCCTTGAGGACTGCCCCTCCCAGGGCTAGCCAGTTCCTAGAGATAGTTGTTGTTCACCCCTGAGAGTGCCTTTCATATGCAAACCAACCAATCTACACCCACACCCCACCCTGCTCCTGTATGGGGCTCTCGCACTGGACTGCATGCTATACATGATATGTTCCTGCCCTTCCAAAGGCCAAAAGCAGAAGGGGATAAAACATTTTCCCACCATTTTCAAAGACTCTCTAAGCCCTCTGATGTTTCCTTACTCCCATCCAAGTGCAAACCAGGCCTGACTCTGCTTAGCTTCCCAGATCAGATGGGGCACATTCAGGGTCCCCCAGTAGTAATACTTCCTTACTAATACCCCTGCTTGATCACCATATGGCTGGCCAACTTAAAGCTTAAATCTGGTTATGTGGCATTTTACCATTTGCAAAGCACTAAAGCATCTTTGCTCCCATCATCTTATTGGATTCTCCCAATAACTCCATGAGATTAGTAGGAATTAAATTTCTGATAAAATCCATCTCCACTTAATCAATTCTGGAACATCAAAGGAAACCTCAGCAAAATTTCACTATCATGACACATTGACTACCAGTGGAATTAAAAATATTTTGAGGCCATTTCCACCAATCCTGGAAAACATCTCTCTGTGCAGCCAAACAGGGCCCCCTCCAAGAAGGGCTGAATCCCGCCATGACACGTCAACCAAGGAAACTTATTCTAGTAACATTTCCATCTCTAATACTACTCAGGTCAAGACTACATGCAAAATACTAATAAATCCTTATTAATGCTATGCTTCTCTTTAGGGCATATGAAAATGTGATTTGAAAAAATTACAAATTGGATGAAAACTTACAGATAAACCTTGCTTTGTAATTTTTTTTAATTATGTAAGCTAATTGAACTTTTGTGAGTCAGACTGCATTTTATATGAAAGGATCTAGAAAAAGGGGAGAGAGAGTTTGCTATTTAAAGGAATACAATAGATATCATTCTTTAATAACTGGAAGAATAATAACCTTATGAAAACCAGTTATCTTCTAATTTATATATTGTGCAAATCTATGATTTTATATGCCAGATTTGCTTGAAGTGGTATACATATGGATTTAATTTGCAAAACAATTCATTTAAACTCCCTTAGTTAGAAGACTTCTTATGTATTAAAATATGATTTTGCAAATGTCTGCTGGTGGTTGCACCTAGTAAAGAACATGAATGTCCTTTTCTAGTACCGGTTTTGATACAAACTAATTTTATGACTTTAGACAAATTACTTAAATTGTTGTGACATGGTTTCTTCTTCTGTAAAATGAGAAGGTTGGATTAAGTCATTTTTCATTGTCAGATTTTCAATATACACTCATTGGTTTAACGTTTATACTTGACATATAATCAGGATGTTAATATATATCAAGATAAATTTTCTAAGAACAATTTTTACATTTTTCCCTATAGCTTTAATGCTATTAAATTTAAGCCTGCTTAACGCTTCCTTCAGGTTGTGATTTTGCAAGATGTTTTATGCATTTTGCCTTGTTTACTCCTGTGAAGCAAGGAATATTGCTTGCAAAAAAAAAAAAAAAAAACATAACTGTGTTCTGCTAACCAATGGAGAATCATTACATTTATGACCTTGAGTTTCTATTGAATTTCTCTCTATGTGTCTATGATCTCATACTCAGCCAATCACCATATGTTCTCCTCAATATGACTACTATTACTGCCAAGGATATGCTTATGAGATTTATTTTTTGTCATTATTTATTTTTTAATCATATTTATACTCTGGTCATAAATGAGAGAAGATAGATGCATCATTTTCCCATCCTTCGCAGACAGAAAGGAATATATTCAGACTCAAACAATGTGGCACATACTCTCTTCTCTGCGTCAAAACAGAGAGTGCTAGAATCATGGCTGCTTTGTGTGGTTGTGTAAGTCATATACTGCAAAATTCTCAGGGACATCATTCACATGCATGGTGCAATATACAACCTGCTGAGCCATATGCTGAGAAGCTTGCTGGGATATACGCAGGACGTGGACCAGTCAGCATATTTCCATGGGAAAGAGGCAATTCTAATAGTGTGTGCAACACCATGGGGTTTATACCAGAGAGCCTGTCACCAGACATAAGATAAACCAAACAGAGTCACCACCCAGTGTCCATCGCTGACATATATTTCTCTTTATACTAAATTCCTATAATCTAAGGATACACCTGCTGTGTCAATTTTCTCATTTCCTTCAAAACTCCCTCAAGTACAGCCTCTGTTGCTCTAACTTACTGAAATTGTGTTCTCCCAGGTCAGCAGTGACACAGTATTGACTAAATTCTCATTCTTTTTGGCCTCTCTCCAGCATTTTTTTTTTGCTGGCCACCCTCCGTTCTGTGCCCTTTCTTGCTGAAATGGTTTCTTCATGGACGGTGAAGGTCTCTCAGAGGGGCACTGTGAACGGATGCAACCTGTGTTTTGGTGGAAAAGTTGCCGACTACATGCCAGGCAAAGGAAAGAACTCACCTAGATGCCCCTGAAGGGGGCCCCCCTAAGAGGGGCAGGGGAAAAGAGTAGCCACCTTGGGAGAGGTGCGGGTGACCAGGGCATCAGGAAGGGGTGTTGTATGGGGACCGTGCTCTGATTTGGGCTTCTGGCTCCTGCTTTGGCTCTGCTGGGGAGCTCCATGTGCAAACTGGGGGATCTTGTCACAAGTGGTAGAAAACACACAGGATCTAGCTTTCCAGGACTGGAGAACCCCATGCATGAATGTGATCCTGGAAACTCACTCCTTCTCAAAGAACTGCTGGAAGAACATTTGCACAAAGACCAGGACTAGCATAGGAGAGGTCCAGTCTCCAGCAGTGCGGTCTGAGCCCCGATTACAGGACGGCTTTGCCAGCATCCATGGAGCCTCCCCTCCGTATAGCCAAGAATCTCACTCCTCCCCTGAGCTTCAGCCACTGAAGAAACCCCCTCCTCTCCGTATTTCTGAACCAGCCAGAGCACTTGTCCACAGTGGCTCAAACCTCTCCTGAGAGATCAAGATCCGAAGAATTTTAACCACTGTCAGAGCTGGGATTTCAGCCAGCTTCTGCTTTTTCAACACAACTCTCCAAGATGAGTTTCTACTTATTCACAGTCAGAAAAATGAGATAGGATTGAGCCAGACTGGATGTCCCACAGCCCTAAGACTCTCACAAGCACTAGGGAACCCTGAAAACCAACAGGGAAAGGATAAAGCCTTGAAGGGAAATAGGACTTTGGGAGCTCTATTTTGAAAAGAGAGGGTTGTGGAGAGGACCTTAAATATTTGTACTCTAGGAAAAAACAGGACACATTGGCTACACCAAACTGAAGGGTCATCCAGTTATAATATTAAGCTCTAGCGGCCCCTCTCCTTCACCTTTAACTGCCCTTCTGCATCTTCACCTGCCTCCTTCACCTCTGACTGCTCTTTCACTGTCTTTTCTTCATAACACCACCCTAGTTACCCCCTAAGATGCAGGCCAAGATGCACTTCTTTGCCCTTTGCTATTCTCTCTCTAACCTCTTTCTCTTACAGATCTCCTGAACGTCCACAATTTCAGCCATTTCCTAGGGCAATAGTTGGAAAAACCCTGGATTTGGAGACAGCCAAGAAGGAGCAATCCTGAAGATGTCCTTGCACAGCCAGTCCAAACCAAAGATAAACACTCAGGCAAAAAAGCACAGTACAAGATAAATCCATGGACTGAGAAAAGGCATTCCCTCTGTGAATACCTGAAGGCCTTGATGGATTCAAAAAGGCCAGAAATGTAGAGGCCAGAGCCAGAGAAATGAAGATGACTTTGTTGACCTGAAAGACAGGCTGGGACAGGCATTAAGCTGGGACAGGCATTAAGAGTAATCCTCAAAGAAAGACTCTATTCAGACAAAACAACTTTCCAAGTTTTAGACATTAAAGACAAATTAAAACTATTACCAATCACAAAAAAGCAGGAAGGGATGATGTTGAAAGCAGAGAGAGGAAGAGCAATATGGAACTTTGCCTTGAGTGAGGACAGGAGGAGACTTGGGGAGAACACGCACAGACCAGAAAGCAGGTATGTGGTCACAAGGCACACCAGTCAGCTGCTCTCCTCTCTAAAAGAAAAAGCGTATTCCAAGACCTAAGGACTGAAAGTAAGTCCAAATTCCTAACTCTTGATCTTAACAAATTCTTAATCTACAAAGATGACTGTAAGAAGCAATGGAAAATTGAAAACAGGTGAAAGTCATTGTGCTAGTCAGAGTTCTCCAGAGAAACAGAACCTACTATGTATATTTATCAAGCGTGAGCCCCAGGAGAGCCAGTGGAGCAGTTCCAGGCCAGTCTGAGTCTGAGGGCCTGGGAACCAAGGGCACCAATGGTGTAAGACTAGCCTAAGGGCAGGAGAAGACAGATGTCCCAAATGAAGTAGTCGGGCTGAGACAGCAAATTCTTCCTTCCTCCACCTTTTCATCCTATCCAGGTCCTCAATGGATTATATGAGACCTACCCACATCGTGTGGGTCCATCTGCTTTACTCAATCTACCAATTCAAATGCTAATCTCACCTAGAAACACCCCCAAACACCTCAGAAATAATGTTTAACCAAATACCTGGGCGTTCTATAACACAGTCAAGTTGACATATAGAATAAATTATCACAGGCATTAAAAGGGAGAAATATATTAGAGTATAGACCAAAGTCAAGTTTAATGATGTGAAGCAAATGGAGATTTTTAAAAAAGAATAAAAAGATTATGGAGCTGAACAAAATATAATAAATAATATTGTAATAGGCAAATGGGAAGACTTTAATGATAACTAAAGGCATTTTCAAGTATATCCAGGGAAATTTCATGAAAAAAAGATCATATTCTGGCATGTAATGTACACTTAATAAAAACAAAAAGTTAAAAATTCAGACTGCCACATTCTCTGCTCATGGTGCAATAAAATTGGCATCATTTTCAGCGTTAAAATATATCTCCATGAACAATAATAAAAAAGGAAGGACAATTCTCACATAGTGCTAAGTCTTGGAAGAAATCCATAACACCTGGCACAAAATGTTTTAAACACAACGAATACATAAATAAACTACACTGATATTTGTGAAACACTGCAATGCCAATATTAGAGAATTTATTGTTTTAAACATCTATAATCATTTTTAAAAGGAGACACTAAATTAAATGTTCAACTTGTTAAATGGGGATGAGAAGTAAGCCAGAACAAAGTAGAAAAAACAAAATTTGAACCTAAAAATCAAAAAATGGAGAAATAAAGACAATAAAACTTATCAATAAGATCAATAGATAGTTCTTCAAAAATATAATACATTTGAAAAGATGGGGGCTCCAGTTCCTGCAAAGATGGTGAATTACCTGGGGCCCCAAGTTTCCCAAGGAAAACTTGGAATGCAGAGAATAATGAAAAGAAATAATGCAGAAATCCTGGGGAGACAGGACCCCACAGGCTGTTTTAAGGTGGCTCACGTGGGGTATGCTGGAGCCAGGGGCAGGGAGCTCTCCTTATCCGTGAGCAGGTGAAGGAGGGAGAAGCTGCTCTCGTCCTGTTCTGTCCCTCCTTCATGCTGCAGAAATCACAGCCCCACGGCTGACGGCACAGGTGTCTACTGGGGCAAAATTGGGGTAAACTCAAAGCCCTGCTGAGGCGAGGACAGGCACAAAATAGATAAGGAAAAATAAATGACAGAGAATAGTCAGGGTATTTTCAATAAAGAAAAATAAAGGAAACTTGTCCTCCCTGGTATTAGAATTTGTTATGAAGATGCAACATTGGTGCAGGTATAGACAAGTTGATCGATGACATAGAATAGAGCACCGAAAAATAGGATTTTTGCAAGTATAGAAATGTGATGGATAACAGAGCAGATTAGTGGGAAGCGTGGGAAATGATTGTTCAATAAATGGATCTGGGGAGAATGATTATCTGTATGGAAAAATGAATGAAACACAAACTTTTCATCATACCATACCAAAAGATCAGTTCAGGTGCATTCAGTGCTTAATGTCAAAGTCAAAGATTTAAACTTTTAGTAGATAACATAAGTATTTTTATGACATGGAGATAGGAAAGGATTTCTTAAATAAGACACACAAAAAAGTGCTAACTATGAAGGAATCTACTGATAAATTTGATTGTCTTAAAATTGGAAATATTCATTTAGCAACAGAAACCTTACTGAAAGTGAAAATACAGATTACAAGTCCATCAACAGAGTCCATTGGACTTTGATCAAGTCCATCAAAGTCCATCAACAGAAAAGTGGATAAGTAAATTATGAAATATTTACATAATGGAATATTACACATCTGTGAAAATGAATAAACTGTAGCAATAAACAACATCACGGATGAATCTTAGGAATACAACATGGAATGAAAAACATAAATTCTAGAAAATTAAATAGAACCTGTTATCCTGCCCCGGCCTTACAGCCTATGCTCAATTATTTGCAATTTGCCAAAAACCCTATTGCAAATATCCTAATTCCTGACCCATTCACTTAAGCCAACTGAATTAAGTACTTTTAGTTCCACGTTCTTAAGAGAGAGACCTATTCCTCAGTTTCTTAGAAAGTACTGGCACAGTCGTCTGCCCACTCTGCGTCCAGGCTTTCTCACTGGCATGGAAATGGCCAGTGATACGTGGCGGTAGGAACTCTTCCTGGGCTATGACAGATCCTCCAACTTCAGGAGCTTATTCAGGGAAGGCTAAAAAGTCAGGACAGTCCTCCAAACATCTGCTCTTTTCCTGCTCTCCTTGAGTTTGCTGCACCTCACTTCTCCACGGCCTTATTTCTGCCCAAGGCTGGCTCCATGTACCAGGCTTTATAGTATAGCAAAATGTAGCAATTCTAGAAACCATTCATTTTGGCAATCAGCAATTGTAGGTAAGTACAAAGTTACTTTTTGCTTCTTTTTCAAAGTACTTCCAGTGCAATAATCATGTTCAGACTCTGATCTCTTTCTTTATTTCCCTGTAAATCACCAGGCTCTTCTTGATGCCAGCTTAGTATTTGCAGTATTTGCCTGGAATAGTCTTTCTTTCTGTATCCTTGTTTTTTTTTTTTTCTTTCTTTCTTTATTGAAGTATAATTTACATATCATGCCTTTACTAGGGAATTTCGGGGGTGAGGGGTAGACCCACATCTGAGGGATATGGTGTTTCCTTGTTACCTGATCAACTCCTACTTGAGTTTCAGCTCCCAGATTAGACATCCCTTTCCTCAGGGAGTCTTTCCCTGACTCTTTAAGGCTAGGTTAGGTAACTCTGCTGGGGTTCCTCCAGGCCCTCTACTTAGTAACATCTTAACACTATAGACACTGCTCTGTAGTTGAGCGTACTCACCTGTATAGCAGACTGCAAGATCCTTGAGAGCTGGGACTTCCCTTAAGATGTTACCTTTCTTAATGTCACCAATGCCTAACACAGAACTGGGCACAGAGAAGGGACACAGCAAGTCTTTACTGAAAAAAATGTAAAATGGATCCAATATTACTCACAATATACTGAAATACATTCCAGCTGGGTTTAAAGACTTCAGCAATTAAGAACAAAAATAAAATTGGAGAAAGCATATGGAATCTCTATAGAGAGGAGAAATCATTCTAAATACTGAAAATATTGAAGTTGCCATCAAAGAAAAGATGGATATTCATATAAATATAAAAAAACAAAATATGGGAAAATCTATTTAAATAAATAGGAATGCAACAGAATGGGGGAAATGTGATAAACATAACATTCAGTATTCAACATACATGGATACTTGGTACAAATATTTAAGACCTTATTTTAAAATTGGGGAAATAAACGCAAAAAAAAATTGTAAAAAATGCACTGTCTTTTTTGTATGCACAATTCAAGAATGCAGTTTTTAAACGCTTGGAAGTAACATTAAATTTCTATTAAAATAAATAAAAATAATGAAGCCAACTTTTTGCAATCCTGTGGGAAAATACAATGATTACTGTTTTGGGGTTTTGGTTTTGTTTTTTTGAAACAGTGTCTTGCTCCGTTACCCAGCCTGGAGTGCAAAGTGGCATGATCATAGCTCATTGCAGCCTCGAACTCCTGGGCTCAAGGGATCCTTCTGCCCCACTCTCCAGAGTAGCTGAGATTATGGGCCCACATCACCGTGCCAGCTACTATTGACATTTATAAATTGCTTCAGTCTGGAGAGCAATCTGGTAATATGAAAAAAAATATAACTAGAAAATGTTTATATATACTACTTTACAATTTCACTTTTGGGGAGTTTACCCTAAAAGATGGCCAAAGGTGGATTGTATAAAGAAGTTCCTAGCAGGGCTATTTACAGACTATGAAAACTGGAAAGAATCCAATTGCCAAATGATAAAATCAGTGGATAGAACTGTGATAGGCATCTATCAGGGTAGCATTAATATGATATGTCAGGGACTGTGTCCAGTTTGGAAACCTGATATGAAAGAGAAAAAGAATCCAAATCATGTACACACTGCAGCCTCATAAAGGTCAGAAAGGAATTTAGAGAACTACCTCCTGCTCAGCTTTTAATCTTCTCCTGGCTTCATTTGTCAATAAAATTGCTTTTTTTCCCCATAGGTTTTTCTTTAAAGGAAATTATTTTAAAAAAGATGTGACTGCACAAGCATTTTAATTAGCATGCAATATACGTAAAGTTTATCTCTGACTGTTATGCTTACAATCATTATTATTTAATGCACCAAGGCCAGAACTGTTTTATTAAGTAAAAGCCAACTAATTAAAAGAAAGGAGGCCAGGTGCAATGGCTCAAGCCTGTAATCCTAGCACTCTGGGAGGCCAAGGCAGGAGGATCGCTTGAGATCAGGAGTTAGAGACCAGCCTCAGCAAGGGCAAGACCCCCATCTCTACTAAAAATAGAAAAATTAGCCAGGTGTGGTGGTGCATGCCTGTAGTCCCACCTACTCGGGAGGCTGAGGCGGGAGGATGGCTTGAGCCCAGGAGTTTGAGGTTGGAGTGAGTTACAATGATGCCACTGCAACAGGGCAACATAGCAAGACTTTGTCTTAAAGAAAAAGGTGGGGGTGAATACTCAGTGGCTGCAAAAACACATCATCCTCCATCACACATCAGCTTCCATGTTCTGGAACATTCTCTCCCAGCCACACTGCACACACATGTCCTAGGGTGTGCTCTTCTCATGCTCCCCTCTCATGCCCCCCTCTCACTATTTATTTCTACTGCTAGATTCTAATTATGCAAGATTAGTTTAAATTCGTATGGATTATTATGCCTTGATATCGTTGGAGTAAAGATACTTTAAAAGTCTAAAAAGGTGCCAGGCATGCCGGCTCACACCTATAATCCTAGCAGTTTGGATGGCCAAGGCAGGAGGCCCACTTGAACCCAGGAGTTCAAGACCAGCCTAAGCAACATAGCAAGACCTCCTCTCTACAAAATATAAAAAAATTATCAAGGTTTGGTGGTGCCCACCTGTACTCGCTGATACTTGAGAGGCTGAGGCAGGAGGATCACTTGAGCTAAGGACTTTGAGGTTGCTGTGAACTATGATGATGCCACCGCACTCTAACCCAGGCAACAGAGCAAGACCTTGTCTCCAAAAAAAAAAAATTTAAAAAGGCCAAACCAGGAACAATTTGGGGTTACAAGGAGAACTATGGAGACTTGTAAGGTGGCAGAGGGGCATGAGAAAGACGGTGGCCCAGGAGACTGTGTCCCTGTTCCGGAACGAGCTCAGTCCTAAGGGTTCCTCACCTTACACAAGTTGCTCAGTCCCCCTGGGCTTTAGTTTCCTCCAGTTCCATAACATTGAACTACATGATTTCTTAGGTCCTTTCCTTAAATTTCATCCTTCTTAGCAAGTGCGGTCTGTTACATGGTTGACTCTTTGTCAAGGAAGCACCATTTCTCCAAATTTTGGTCCTGCTCTTTTGTCCTTCTTACAATTCATGAGGCAGTTATTTTGTTCATTGTCTCAATTTCCTCCTGAAGCTGTTGATATGCCATTTTGGGGGGAGGGCCATCACATTTTCATTTTTCTTAGGGAGTCCTCTGAAGCGTTTTTTTAAAACAAACTTGAATCTTTCTTTTTATTTCAGCATATTATGGGGGTACAAATGTTTAGGTTACATGTGTTGCCTTTCCCCCTATTCCCCCTGGAGTCAGAGCTTCAAGCGTGTCCATCCCCCAGACAGTGCGCATCGCACTCATTATGTATGCATATACCCATCCCCTCCTCCCCCTCCCATCTGCCCGACACCCGATAAATGTTGTTCCTATGTGTCCACTTAGGTCAAACTTGAATCTTAGAACAATTTTAGATTTACAGAGTCTGAAGCACTTTAAGATGTATAGAAATTTTTTTTAATACCTAGGTAAAACATACAAAATACTCATAATTTTCACTAAAAGTTACTTTGTAAGTTTAAAATATTTCCACATTTTCTTTCACTAGAAAAATAATGGAGATAAAGCAGCTGCTAATTAGGAATATATCATCTTGATTCCTAGCCCATCTCTGGGCATAGTTAAGCAGCTAAACTGTTTCTTTTCCTTTTTTTTTTTTTTTTTAAAGCTTTGCTCTCCTTTTTGAGACAGAAAAAAATGGCACACAATTAAGCTGTTAGAAATTCCATTAAGTGTAAATTTAATGTGAAATATTCAGATAGAAACAAACATATTAAAATGTAAGTGATGAAATTAACTCTTTAAAAATATTCACTTCGGTGAAAGAAAAGCCAATTATTCACCAACCCTGTTTCTATTAGATGTTCTCATAAGATCTTCATGTATTACAGGGATTTCTGGAGCCAGCCACTTTGCATAGGTTACATTTCTTAGAACTATTAGGGACTGACTCCTTAAAGAAATAGCTTACGACTTAGGGACTCTCTTGAGACATCAAGGCAACTGAGAAGACTGATAAAAATAGAGATTTGTACACGAACCACAGAGAGATGGGATGGTGTGAAGGTTTAAGTTCATCTGATTGTGGGTTGTAGCCTTGAGGACAGATGGAATTGGTCCCTTGGTCATCACAGTGTTTGCTCCCCAACAATGGGGTTAAATCCCTGAGAAATCCCACAGAAGGAGATTTCACACCTGAGAAAGTTTTAGGAAAATAGAAATGGAGCAATAATAAAAGTGGAAGTGACTAAATGGAAATATTTTTGTATTTTTTTGAACCTTGAAATAAAGTATTAAAGATAATCCACTAAATCAAAAAAAATCAATGACATTTTACATGCCTTAAATTAATAACAGTGAGTCTGTATTACTAATATCCATGTACTATTCCTCTCTTGCTAAAAATTTTTTTGCTTACTTTTCCTGGAGCTTCACTGGTATGTTTATAAATTCATTTTGCTTTGTTGTAGAAATTTGCACAATAATACGTCTTATGACTCAGAATGCCTAAATCCTGTTTCTGAGAAATTGCTATGTTCCCAAGGGCCCAGAATAACTTGGCTATTGTATAAGAAAAAAGTTTTGGATAACCTCTGTTCAACCTACTTGTTGGATATGTTTCAATTCCCTCGCCAACCATTAGATTTAGTTCCATCCATAATAACCTCATCAAAGCATCTACTGCACTTACACACGGCTCACCTCCTCTCTCCTCTGATGCAGTTCTGTGCAGTTCTGAGGTCTGCTTCCATCTTCTTTGACTTCTTCCAAGGCTTCAATAAATTCATATCCACTCCTTCTCAGCCATCTGCTTTTACCAACTTTTTCTATGATCATTCTCCAGTTTATTATTTTTCTAATAATCCCCAAGAAGAACATGCTAGCTTTCTGCCTGCCTTCATACCTTCCTGCTTCTCCCCTTCCTGCTTCTCCTGGCTGCCTTTCTGCCTTTCTAAAAAATTTAGTCCAAAATCCACTATATGGACCAGGCAAGGCAGGCATCTGTGTGGAGAGTCTGGTGCGGCCATGGCAGGTGTTGGAGCCTAAAGGGATGAGGAGGCTCCTCCGCAGGTTGGGGGTCGCAAGGCGGCCTGATGAGGAGTGCTGGAGGCTGAGCAGGGTGAGGAGGAGGGTCCATGCAGCAGGGGGTTAGAGCAAGAGAAAGATCAAGATGGACCACATCTGTGTGGGCATGGAGCAGGGGGGCAAGAAAGTGATGGCTATAGGAGACTGAGTGGTTGATCGAACAACTAAATATGTTAAGCGTAACTAGAACCAAGTTTCTTGTTATTGAATAACAAACGTAATATTGAATTGAAATTAGAAGTATTAGCACAAACTTATGGTTCTCAGTATGGAGAAATACAGGAAGAAATAGAGATCTGTGGGGTGTGTGTGTGTGTGTGTGTGTGTGTGTGTATGTGTGTGTTGGGGCAATCAGCAGACCTGGTGTTCAGATCTTGGTTTCTAAACACCATTTCCATTAAAAGGAATCAGCACTACTTGGAGAAATGATTTCAGGGCTGCGGCAGGGAAAGTACAAGATGGGTATGGAGAATAAAAGAAATGTCAGAAAGTAAGGAAAAGCTGGAAGAATAATGGGCATTTTTCAAAGGGACACAGGAGCCAACCTGAAAGTGTTCCCACTGGCCAAATCTGGGACCATTTGAGCATCAAAATAAATAACGATAATCAGTACATTATAACCCACTGAAGACAATAGGAGGACTCCATTAAGTGAACGAATGAGTGATGAATGAATAAAAAAGCTATTCCTTTCAGTACAATGCCAATTGATAAATAAATGTAGAAGTAATGGTAGAATTAGAAAATTACCATATAGCAATTATCATAATAATAATTAATAGAGCCAAGATGCATCAATGGATGCTAAAACTGGTGAATAAAAATTTGTTGAGAAACAAGATACTTACGTAATATCAAAATTGTCCTGTAATCTTCCAAAGTGTCAAGGTCATGATGGCCAAGGAAAGACTAGGTAACTGTCCCAGACTGAAGGAGAAGAAAGAGACATGACAGCAAATACAAGACACGATCTTGGGCTGGATTCTTTGCTATAAAGGACTTTATTAGGATAATTGTTGAAATTTGCCTAAGTCTGAAGATTAGATGGTAGTAATGAATCAATATTAATTCTCTGGTTTTGATGGTTGTATTATGTCCATGTAGGAAAATGTTCTACATGCTGAAATATTCCATGATAATGGTATCAGATCTGCCACTTAATCACACATGATTCAAGGGGGAATATGTTCTTTGTATTATTCTTGAAAGACTTCTGTAAGTTTGAAATGACTTTAAAAATAAAAAGAGAATATAGGAAAAAGAATGTTCTGATTGGGGATCTTTGGTTGAAAGCTGATAGTGAGCAACTTGAAAAGTGAAGAAATGTACGTATTGGCCGGAGACTGGAGAGCCAGAAGGAACACCTGAAAAAAAACAGAGCCTCAGGGAGGACGGGTAGGTGTCAGCCACAGCAAGTCTGGTTCCTCCCGGTCCTAAGGATGGAGCCCTTCAGAGCCTCGTCGTAGCATCTCCACATTGGTAGGCTTGACCTCTGACCTTGGTTTGCCTCCCCAAGTTCAAGTTGACCAGGCCCAGAAGTTCATTGCTCTACTTTCCTCACTGGGTTGCCATTTCCCCTTGGTTTCACCACCTTGCCAGCCCTTCCGTACTTCGTAGATTTTGTTCTCAGTAAGAGGGTTTGTCCAGATAAATCTAGCTGACCGTATTCCCAAAAAGAAAATTTCCTGTTTCATTCTCTTCACGGCCTTTACCAATTCCTGAAAATTTTGTGTATTTTTGTTTACTCTCTGTCTCTCAGGCCAGACTGACAGCTCTGAGACAACAGGGCCTGTCTCCTTTGTTCACTGTCACACGCTCCTCACAGGGCAGAAGCTAGGATGGCCGTAGAGGCCCTCTCCTGCCAGAGACCCCACAGATCCTCCAGAGATTGACCCAGGTGCTTGCTGTTCCCATTACCCCGAGATAGTAATAATACATCGATTCTTCCGCACGTCCCTCTGACACCATTTCCAAGATCTGGCTCCCCTGGGCTCACTGCCCCGGTATCTCCATTGCAGACCCCATGCACACCCACCTCCACCCTACACATGCTGGGAATGCCTCTTCTTTATTTGCAAAATTCCCCCTTTATCTTTTTTTTTCTTAATTTTAATTTTTCCCCCTTTATCTTTTAATACTCTGCTCAAACATTACCTGGTCTGCAAAGCTTCCCCCATCATCCCTAGCCCGGGCCCCATAGCATCTTCTGCCTGTCTCTGCTACAGAAACCCTTACCATGTTGTACTGAAATTCTTCATTTATTTTCCTGGCCCCTACTGTAATGTCCATATTCATCACTGTATTCCCAACAATAGTAGGAACCCTATACATGTCCAGACATCCTAGAGCCTCAGAGCATGTTGGTGGTCCCTGGCGAACCTCTTCTCCAGTACTTGTTATCACTCTCAAATTACTTGGGGAACTCAGTTCCTAGCTCTTGGCCCCAGGGTATTTTAATGAATTCCATTTAGGTGGGCACCTCAAAATCTGCATTTTGAACAAACATCACTGATGATCCTGGAACAAATTCTGAGAAGCACTATTCTAGACCATTTTTCACACCCGCTCCAGCCTGGCTGTCCCCTCCCTAGGCCCATGAGTCTCTGTTAAGCAAGGCCGACCTCCGGCCCCCACAGCTTGGCAGTGAAATGCCTGTTTCTGCTTTCCCAGTCAGATTTGCACAAAGACTGGAGGTCTCAATTGTTTTGCTGAACTCCACTTTAGGTGATTTTATCTCCTGCATCATCAACTCACACTCACTTTGACTTTTAGCTTCCAAATTTCACGGTTTGTAGTCCCAAATCCGGGTCAGCCATCTGAGCCCCCCAGCTCTGCCCCTGCCCACACAATTTCCTGTAAAGAACCCATCAGACCTGCTAGGCCTTGCCTGCTGCTCTCTGTCCAGGGGTCCTGGAGGCCTCTGCCTGAGCTTTCCCTCACATCCACAGCTCCTCCTAAAGTGCTCTGACAAGAGAGAAGACAAAGGGAAACTTTGAAGAAAAAGGTACTTCTTTTCCATTATAAAATCGACTTTTTTATTTCACTGCACGCTGGTGCAAGGGGCTGAAATATCTGAGTTCTCAGGCTTCATTAACCCGTATCCCATTAAATGTCAGGTCAAGGGAAGAGAAATCCTGAGGCTCTTCTGCTTCCTGGGCTGTGACACTTCTTATCTTCATCCCCTGTGAACCCCTCTAAATTTGTTTTCTTATCTGCTTTCCCCAGCAACATGAGTAAGCTAGATCTGGCATGGTTTCTAACATCAAGATGGTCCCAGCAGCACAGTATTTCTAGCAGTCATTCTCGGGCCCAGTGAACATCCAAGCGACGTGATCTGATCTAAGTTATCAGGTCCAGGCTTCAGAATGCTGAGAAATCCTTGCTATTATCACATAGGGATAATAAATGAGAGTTTTCAACTTGCAAAAGAATTTGTTTGAATTGTTCCCAGGAGTAACAAACCCAAATGTCTTCAGAAGCCAAAAGGATAATATAATATAAATGTGTGAATCCGGTAGATGTAAGAAAATAAGGCTCGGTGTGCATCATGGGAAAATGAGAGCAAATCTCACCAAAAGGTACTCAGATTAGAGAAAACAAATTGTGCTAGAAGTTCCTACAAAATAAAGTCTGCTGACCTGTCACCCTGTCATATTTATCTGTATCTTAAAAAGGTGCATATGATTCAACCATGAATGTTTTAGTTAGGTATTTTAGTTAGGTTCTAGGTTAAGCTATTAATACTAACACAAAGCCTTGAAAATGCAGTGGCTCAAATAAGACAGAAATGTATTTCTACAATAGACTAGAAGCAGGTGCACAGTCCAGGGCTGTAGGCGGTTCTGCTCCATGAGTACTTTCAGAGAGCTGAGCCGGTGGAGCACCCAGTTGTCCTCCCCACATGCTTCCAGCATCAGGCTCTGTTCCAGCCACCACCACTTCCCAAAGGCCAGAGAAAGACATGTCCCAGAAGTTGTGCACATCACTTCCACTCAATTTCATGGGCTCCGCTGCCACACCCACATGCACAACTAAAACCCGTGGAGGAAGTCATAATTCTAAAAGACAGAAGCGGGTAGTAGATACTGGGAAGTAGCAACAATTTCTGCCATGCTGGGTTTTCAGGTAAAACCCAAGTGAATCTCCATAAACCTAAATCTATCTCCAGTCTTTAAAAATGCATGTATTGATAAATCAATTCTGAACCAATCAGCTTTTGACCTTTGGCATTTAGTTTTGCACCAAATGGACTCTATATGAATGATGAGAACTACTAACGAATTTACTTGTTGTAGCACCAGGGTTGGAGGAAAGGCAAGAGTAATGCAGAGAAGGCTGGATGGTAATGAGTCTCAGGAGCCTCATTTGATAGGTGTAATAAAAGCAATCAGTTATACTTATTACTAGTACATGACACATTATCACAACGATTGGAGGGGAAAAAAATAAAGACTGGTACAAGTCATGGCAAATGCCAGGGGCAAAAGCCTGATTCTCTACCATTTAAGCACGTACTTACTGTTGCCATTTTTAACCCATCTTATTCCAAAAAGAAATGACGGAAACCTAACGGGGAGATACATAATATACGGAAGGTGACAAATTAGACCTAAAACAGACATTTTTTAAAACAAGGGTGTGGGTATAAGATGGGTCTAAGAATGAGCTGGCAAGGCTTTGACAGTGAGTTGGTGGCACCCTAGACCACAGAGAAGAACAACTGGCTACAAAATCATAGCGTTCCTAAGATTCTTTTTATTTCATTTCTATTCCTTGGACTTTCTATTCCAGCTCCCTGGGTGTGCCTGGCATGTTCGTGTACCCGTGACTCTCTGTGCTGTCGTCTCTGCCTGCAATACCTCTGCTCCACCCACCTCCCCACCACAAGCTCCCCTGTCCCACGCCAGGCAGTTGCTTCCTCTGGGAGTTTCCCAGATTTTCCCTGGTAGAGTTAGTCACATTCTCTTCTTGCCCCCACAGTCATTCCTATATTGTAGCAGCCATGATCAAAACTTATACTGGATTCCATTTGCTTTGTCTTAATATTCCCTTCAACAAATTGTACACTCATTAAGGACAAGGCCTGTGCTTCCTTTACTCATCTTGGTTTTTCCCTCTTCGTAGGATAGAGCCACACACGTAGCAGGAGCTCAACCATGTTGCTGGGTTTACAAAGAAAGTTTGCGTTTCTAACTGCCCACCCTACTGAAAATGCTCCAGGTTACCCATTCCTCCCCACCGTCTGCTGAGCTCCCCGTACCCGCCCAGGGAGTCACAGGTAAGGATGTTCACTGCAGCACTGTTTACAGTTGGAAAAAGCTAACAACAAAATAATTTGTCTATCAGGAAGGTCATGTAAATTTAAACTGTTTAATTCATACACTAGAATACTGTATAGCAGTTAAAATGAATGAATTGATCCATGTTTATCAATCAACAGTATACCTCAAAAAGCATTAAATTTAAAAAATCGGGTTCATAAACAATATGTAAGGTATGATACTATTTATGCAAATCATTAATATGTGTGTTATCTTTTCAACGGAAAGACAGGTAAACTAGAGGCACAAGGCCAGTTCCAAGTCTTTCTGTTTTCACGGCCTTCTTTCCTCTCCAGCATGTGTAGCAATGTGTGTCTTTATTTTGTGTGTGTGTGTAAGTTCATTTTATTTTTTTTCTTTTTAAAAATTTTAATGGATTTAGGAGGTACAATTTGAATTCCATTATATGTATATATTATATAGTGGTGCAGTCTGGGCTTTTAGAGTACCCCCCTTCACCTGATTAGTATACATTGTACCCCATAGGTAATTTTACATCCCTCACCCCTCCCAACCTCCCCCTTGTGAGTCTCCAAAGTCCATTATATCACTCTGTGTGCCCTTGTGAGCCATAGTTCAGCTCTCAATTATAAGTGAAAACATGTGGCACTTATTTTTCTGTTCCTAAGTTATTTCACTTAGGACAAAGGTCTGTGATTCCACCCAAGTCACTGCAAAAGGCATTATTTCATTCTTTCTTATTGCTAAGTAGTACGCCATGGTGTATATATACCACATTTCCTTTATCCACTCCTCAGTCAATGGGCACTTAGGTTGATTCCATATCTTTGAGACTGTGAACTGTGTTGCAATAAACATGTTTATTGTATCTTTTTGATATGATAATTTCTTTTCCTTTACTGATAGATAGTAGTGAGATTGCAGGATCCAAAGGTAGGTCTACTTTTAGTTCCTTGAGAAATCTCCATACTAATCTTCATAGAAATTGTACTAATTTACACTCCCGTCAACAGTGTAAGTGTTCCCTTTTCACCACATCTGTGTCAACATCTATTGTTTTTTGACTCCAAATTCACCTCCTGCCTCCTCCTCAGCTATTCTTTCCCCTTGCCTCCTGTACTTTGCGTGCCGCTTCTCAAGACTATTAGAGGGACAAAGAGCACAGCGGTCTTGGTCCTACAGGTCCAGTGGTTTATTCAAAGAGCCCATGAGCTACAAGACTGATTGGCAACTTCTGACCTGATACCAGGAACCGGTGGTCCCTGCAAGCGCACAGCATGTCTTCTGCAGTGAGAACCTTCACGAGGCATCCATGCCCTGAATCTTTCCCCTCTTTTTGTCTTAGGCTTTGGGGCAAAAAAAAGCCAGGATTTCTGCTTTTTGCCTTGCCACATGCCTTCCTTGAGTCAATGAGCACAGGGCCAGCTCCCTGCTTGAAAGGGGGAGAGGAGAAAGGAGGGGCAGAGAGGGCGGTAAGAACATAGGTCACAAGCTCAAAGCAGCAGAGCCACCTCCTCTCCTCCTCCACAGCTCGTTTATGGCCTGTCTGCCCTGCTTGCTTCAGTCCACATTTCAGCCACTCTCAACCTCCCGACCTCACCTGCACCATTCCATGGCTCTCGCAGTGGATGTGGATACTTTCTTTTCACAGGTAACTTAACAAGCAGGGACACTGTTTACCGAGCTGCATGGGCACTTCTATCATGCACCCCATTCCCAGCTGGCACTTTGCTGGGCCCCAGACACCCCGTGAGGGTCTCCCAAGGCCTCCTACCCGGTCCTCTCCTAGACAGGCTGGAGGTGCCCCTGGTGGTCAGAGGGTGCCAGGGTCGTGCACAGAGTTTGGATCAAGAGCACAGCCTTTGCTGCAGGTATGCCCTGCGTCCAAACTCCAGCTCTGCCAACAAGCAGCAGTGAGACTCAGTTCCCTCAGATGTAAATTGGGTACAGCACCAGTACCCTCTCCCCAGGGCTGCTGCCAGGAAACACGAGCATGCACATGAAGCACCGTCCCTGGCATTTGGGGAGAGCTCACTGGGACATCCTTGCAGTTATCATTATTAAGACTATCTATGACAGGTACCCCACACTCCCTGCCTCTTCTGGAGCTCTGCTTAGCCCTTCCTACCCACACGGATCTGAAATGATGGGTTAGTTGTGAAAGGGACCAAGCAGGCAATACGGTTCCTGTGGTGCAATCCCAGGAACTGTGACTCCCACACTGTCACACTGTGGTCTTCCAGTGGCACCCTGGGGACAGGTCATTCAGCAAGCTGGTGTCAAGTGCCCATTGTATGCCAGACATTGCACTAGATGCTAAGGATGCAATGACACTGGTTTCTCCCGTTGAGGTGTTAATAGTCTCATAGAGTGACAAACCCATGACAAATTCTCCATTTTTTAAAAACTGACTTAGGCACTTTATTAAACTCAAGGGCAATGTGATTAATAAGTCAGAGTACTAAACATATTCATGCTTACCCCTAAAATCAGTTCTGGGACAAATCCTCCACGTTGTGTGACAAGACCTTTGACAGAGGCGAGTTCCAAGCACAGGCACAACAGATACATTCCCAACCCCAACCCAGAGGGTCGTGAAAGGCTCTTAGGAAACAAGACACCAAAGATGAGTCTGGAAGAATGAGTTGAAGGTTGCCAAGTGGGCTGGCAGTGGAGGATGAGAAGGGGGAAGGTTTAAATGGTTAAAACAGAGCACAAGTAGAGAGTGAAAATGGAGAAGTGAGCAGAAGGCAGAGCCTAAGAGTCTCTTAGATCACTCTAAGAACTTTAGGCTTTATTCTGAAGCTACTAAGGATATAAGTAAATAACTAAAATGTTTAGATTTCCATCTTAAAAAATAATTCTGGTGATAGTGTGAGAAGTGAGTAGTAAGCAGCAAGCCTGGTGACAGAGAAAACATTTAGGAAATGACTGCAATAATCCAGGCGAGAGAAGAGGATGGCCCAAACTAAGGCGGTGGTGCGGCAAGGAGAGGGTGCATAATCACAATTATTTAATAGTTAATATATATTGAGTGTTTATTGTGACCAGGCACTGTGATAAGACCTCTGCATGGATTAAATCATTTAAACCTCACAACAACACTTTGTGGCAGGCATCATTATTATTCCCATTTTTCAGATGAGGAAACTGAGACAGAGAGTCACACGGAGAGTAAACTTGTAGAGCCAGGATTCAAACTCAAGCAATTCTCATCCCAAAGTCATAAATCTTTGCCGTATGCTTCCAAGATATTTTTAGGAAAAAAAAATCAAATTGATTGTGGGGCTTTAGAGGGAGAAATCAAGGATTACCTCTAGACTTGGATAACTGGGTGGATATTGGAAGAGAGATTTGCAGAGGATGATGAGCTTGTTTGAACAAGCTGACTTGCACATGCCCACTGAACACCCGAGGAGAGATGATGTCTAATGGGCACATTGGCAGCTGGAGAGGGACTGTGTCTTACTCACCTTTAAGCATCTGGCCTGTTAGTAGGTGATTAGTAAGTGTGCATTCAATGGTTGAAAATTTGGATGCCATCAACAGAAACTATAAGAGTAGATGTGATCTGCAGGGAAAGAGAGTAATGTAAAAGGAGAAATGAGTCGATGTTGGAGTCCTAGAAAGAACCAACATATAAAAAGTAGGCAGAGGAAAATCAGCCTCAAGGGTGTGAATTCAATACATTTTATGTCCTACCTATACCTTATTCTTACCAAATGAGGCAGGATTTCAATCCCACCCCGGCAGTGACCAATGTTGACATCCATACTTGAAGCTTATATTTTGTTCTAAGACATTTACAAAAGTATCCATGTCTTTCCACCTGTCCACGAGTTCTGTCAAAAATAACTACCAATCGTCTTATTTTACTAATGAGGCAAAAAGCCAAGCCCCAATAAATAGGTGTTTATTCCTGTGCCGAGTGGAGGTATTGGTTGCTAATTAGTTCCTAATGCTTTCAGTAGGAAAATGCTTAAAATGCCTTTCCCCCCTCCATTCTTTCTACTTTATATGATTCCTTCTGTCCCCTGTCCCTAGGATCTTACCATACTTGTGAAGCCAAGTCTCATTCTTAGGTATTGACCAGGATGGCCCCAAGGTCCCAGCTCTTATTAGCTAATAAAACAATTTATTCTTACACCTGTTGTTGACCATTGGCTAACACCATATCTAATCCACATTACTGTTATAATTAAACCTAAGTATGATTGCAACTTTTCATTCATATCATATAAACATTCTGTAATGCATATAAGACAGGAAATTCAAATTTGCAAGATACAGAACAAAAACATCTAAACACTTCACAGAACAAAATAAAAATACATCATTGTGCCAAAAATAAAAAGGCGATAAATGCTCATGGAAGATTAAGCTCAGTTTTCTAAGCTCAGACAACTGTTAGGTTGATAACTTTGATACAGATGAAAGCAAAGAACATGTTTTCTCTTCTCCCTGGAGAGAAAAATGCATTATCTTCTCTTCACAGCTTTCATGCACCTGACAGCTGAAGTTTGCCTTGGGCCAGTGAGCAACTCACTTGTTCAGTTAATGCCACAGCAATGAAACGATTTTTTGCCATATTGATTACAAGTTTTCATCAAGACATTAGACAGAAGGATTACAGTTTAGAAATGTCTATGGACAATGTCCCTCTCAGTAACACAGCCCTGAGTTCTGGGGCTCTGTGGTGGCTCACACATGCCCTCCTCAGAGTCTGTGGAGGAACCAGTGTGAAGAGGTTCAGTTTCCAAAGACTCCAACTGTCCCAGGCCAGGCTGAGGACAGCTGGCCCTTGAGATGGCTGTGGCTGCCCTGGAAAATTCCTGCAGGTGGGAGGAGCTGTGGAGGGAACAGAACTGGGCCAGGCTAAGCAAAAGCAAGATCCTGTCTCTACTAAAAATAGAAAAATTAGCCAGGCATCATGGCGCGCACCTGTAGTCCCAGCTACTTGGGAGGCTGAGGCAGGAGGATCGTTTGAGTCCAGGAGTTTGTGGTTGTCAGCTATGATGACACCACTGCACTCTACCCAGGGTGACAGAGTGCGACTCTGTCTCAAATTAAAAAAAAAAAAAAAAGAACTGAGGAGATTTATACTCTGGAGCTCCCCATTTTTATTTTGGTTTCTTACTGATAAAACCTTGAACATGTGACTTTTCACATTCCCTGGTCTCTGTTTCAATATATGTGACATACTTAACTCTCCATTTGAATGCCTAATGTGATTCTCAAGATTAACAGTCATGAACCAAGTTCCCCAATCAGCTCCTATCAACGTCAACAGCAACTCCATTCCCTTGTGGCTCAGACATTTAGGGTTCTCTTTGACTCTGCCCTCTGATATTTCACATCCAGTCCACCAGCAAATCCTGTTGGCTCTACTCCACAATGTCCACAATCCAACCATGTCTCCTGCTCCCCCAGCCCTCCCCAGGCTGAGCCGCTAGCCGGTCTCCCTGGTGAACTGAATCAGCACCAACTCCTCTTCCTGATTCCTTCTTACTATTCCCCCCTCCCCAGTCCACTATCTATCCAGTAGCCAGGGAGATTCTCCTAACACCTGTGCATGTCTGCCCAGGGTCCCGGAGGCAAAGTATGTGACAAAGGCTTCTGTGTGCACATTTTATTAGAGAATGAGATCCCAGGGAGCAGGAATGAGGGATAGGCATTGAAACAGAAAAGAGGTGGAGGCAATACAAACAAGTGTAACTTAAGCAACTGATGCTTTGTTGCCTGGGGGTACCTCATAAGAAGCATTATTAATATGTCTCAGGCTGGGTGCGGTGGCTCACGCCTGTAATCCTAGCACACTGGGAGGCCAAGGTGGGAGATCCCTTGAGGTCAGGAGTTCGAGACCAGACTGAGCAAGAGCGAGACCCCATCTCTACTAAAAATAGAAAGAAATTAGCCAGACAACTAAAAATATAGAGAAAAAATTAGCCGGGCATGGTGGCGCGTACCTGTAGTCCCAGCTACTCGGGAGGCTGAGGCAGAAGGATTGCTTGAGCCCGGGAGTTTGAGGTTGCTGTGAGCTAGGCTGATGCCACGGCACTCTAGCTTGGGCAACAGAGTAAGACTCTGTCCCTCCCCCCCAAAAAAACATGTCTCAGTGCCATGCACCTGGGGAGAAAAAGGAGGAAGAAACATTAGCTTCTGCCCCTGTCCCCCAGTGATCAAGTACTGTTCCAAGGGTTCCTTCATACATATTGAATCTGAGGGGTTGTCCCATCATACAGGTTCAGGGGAGCTCCAGGACAAGACAGTGGGTATGTGGCACAAGGCTACAATACATCACATTAACAAAAAGAATGACAAAAACCACACGATCACTTCAATAGACACAGAAAAAGCATTTGAAAAAATTCAACATTCCTTCATGATAAAAAAACTCTCAACTAATTAGACATAGAAGGCATTTGCCTCAACACAATAAAGGCCATATATATGACAAGTCTGTAGCTAACATCATACTGAATGGGGAAAAGCTAAAAGCTTCTCCTCTAAGATTAGGAGCAATACAAGAATGCCCACTTTTACCACTCCTATTCAACATGGTACTGGAAGTCCTAGCCAGAGCAATTAGTCAAGAGAAAGAAATAAAAGACATTCAAATTGGAAAAGAGGAAATCAAATTGTCCCTGTTTGCAGATGACCTGATCTTATATACAGAAAACCCTGAAGACTGCACCAAAAAAAAAGAACTAATAAACGGATTCAGTACAGCTGCAAGATACAAAATCAACACACAAAAATCAGTAGCATTTCTGTACACTAATAGCAAACAATCCAAAAAAGTAATCCAGAAAACTATTCCATTAATAATAGCCACAAAAAATAAGATACCTAGAAATAAACTTAACCAAGAAGCCGAAAGAACTCTACATTGAAAACTATAAAACATTGATGAAAGAAATTGAAGAGGACACATATAAATGGAAAGATATCATGTGTTCATAGATTGGAAAAATTAACATTGTTAAAATGGCCACACTACCCAAAGCAATTTGTGGATTTAATGTAATCCCTATCAAAATACCAATGACATTCTTCACAGAAATAGAAAAAAACAATTCTAAAATTCATGCAGAAAACACAAACAACCCTGAATAGCCAAAACAATCCTAAGCAAAAAAACAAAGGTGGAGGCATCACACTACCTGACTTCAAAATATACTACAAAGCTATAGTAACCAAAACAGTGTAATTATGACGTAAAAACAGACACATAGCCAACCACAGTGGTGCACACCTGTAGTCCCAGCTACTCGGGAGGCTGAGGCAGGAGGATTGTGAGTTCAAGCTCAGCCTGGCAAAATAGCGAGACCCCATCTATAAAATAAATAAAAACAAATAATTTTGAAAAAAACATAGACCAATGAAACAGAATGGAGAGCCCAGAAATACATTCATGTACCTACAGCCAACTGATTTTCAACAAAGATGCCAAGAAAAAACACTGGAGAAAAGACAGTCCCTTCAATAAACAGTGCTGGGAAATTGGACATCCACATGCAGAAGAATGAGACTAGACCCCTACTTCTCACCATATAAAAAAAATAAACTCAAAATGGATTAAAGACTTAAATGTAAACCCTAAACTATGAAACTGCTAGAAGAAAACATAGGGGAAATCCTTTATGACATTAGGCTGGGCAAGGATTTTTAAAATAAGATCTCAAAAACTCAGGCAACAAAAACAAAAGTAGACAAATGGAACTACATTAAACTAAAAAGCTTTTGTAAAGGAAACAATTAACAGAGTGAAGAGACAACCTACAGAATGGGAGAAAATACTTGCCAACTATACATCTGACAAGGAGTTAATGTCAACAATATATAGGAAACTAACTCAACTGCAAAAACACAAATAACCTGATTTAAAAATGAGCAAAAGACCTTAATAGACATTTCACAAAAGAAGACATTCAATTGGCCAAAAAGTGTGTGAAAAAATGCTCAAGGTAACCAATCATCAAGGAAATGCAAATAAAAACCACAATGAGATACCACTGTGCTTCAGTTAGAATGGCTATAATCAAAAAGACAAAAGTCAGTAAGTGTTGGTAAGGATATGGAGGAAGGGGAACATTCACACATTGTATGTGAGATTATAAATTAGTACAGTCACTATAAAAAACTGTGTGGAGGTTCCTCAAAAAATTTGAGATAGAACTACCATATGATCCAGCAATCCCACTACAGGGTATTAAGGAAGTGAAATCAGTACATTGAAGAGATATCTGCACTCCCATGTTTATTGTAGCACTATTTACAGTAGCCAAGATACAGAATCAACCCGAGTATCCAACAATAGATGAATAGCTAAAGAAAATGTGGCATATATACATAATAGAATACTATTCAGCCATAAATAAGAATGAAATCTTGTCATTTTTGTAAAATTGGATGGACCTGGAGGACATTATGTTCAGTGAAATAAGCCAGACACAGAAAGACAAACACTACATGATCTCACTCATATATGGAATTTAAAAAAACAAAGTTGATAATGTAGAAGGAGATATTAGAACTGTGTTTACCAGAGACTGAGAAGGGGAGAGGTGAGGGGAGGGGAGGGGAGAGGTGAGGGGAGGGGAGGGGAGAGGTGAGGGGAAGGGAGGGTGTTGCTTAACTGGTGCAAAGTTACAATTAGATAGGAGAAATAAGTTCTCATGTTCTATTGCACAGTAGAGTGATGACGGTTAATAGTAAGATATGGCTTATTACAAAAAATTAGGTTATTAAGTATGAAATGTCTGATTTCCTTTAGTACTAAGTTTGAAGGTTGATATCTCTAACGTTTCTAAATGTCACTTCTTGCTTTATTTTTATTGTGAAGGTACATCCTTATTCTTTCAAATGCGTGGTTTGGCTCATGATTGTCTTTCAAATTTTTGTAGACCAATTTTTGTAAAACTATGGATAAGTCAAAAATGTGTGTTATTTTCAAATATCAGTTCCATCGTGGGAACAAGGCAGTGCAAATGCCTCAAAATATCAACAAAGTGTTTGGGAAGGATGTGGCTAATGAATGCACAGTGCGCCAATGATGTGAAAAGTTTTGTTCTGGTGATTTTAACCTTGAAAATGAGCACGAGCGTGACCTGAGACCAAGGTGGATAATGATGAACTGGAAGCTGTAGTGGAAGCAAATCCATCGCAACCTATTTGTGAATTAGCAGCAAGGTTTGACATTACTAACAATATTGGACCATTTGAAACAAATCGGCAAGGTAAAGAAACTGGATAGACGGGTTCCACACGAATTAAACAAGCATCTTTTTGAAGCTTGCCTTTCTTTGCTGTCATGACATCAAGGCAAACCATTTCTATACCATATTGTCATGTGTGATAAAAAATTGATTCTTTTTGACAATCACAAGCATTCTGCAAAATGGTTGGATAAAGATGAAGTGCTGAAACACAGTCCGAAACAGAATATTCATCAAAAAAAGCTAATGGTGTCTTTTTGGTGGTCTAACTCTGGTATTACCCACTACAGCTTCATGAAACCTGGCCAGTTGATTACAGCGGATGTCTACTGTAACCTAGTGGGCGAAATGATAAGGATGCTTGCAGTTAAGCAGCCGAGATTAGTCAACAGAGACAGGCCAATCCTCTTGCAAGACCACGCTCGACCACATGTCGCACAAACAACACTGTTCAAACTACTGCACTTGGAAACTCTCTGTCATACACTGTATTTACCAGACCTTGCACCAACTGACTACCATGTCTTCCAGGCTTTGAACCACTTCTTGCAAGGAAAAATATTCAGTCCTCAACAAGCTGTGGAAAACGTCTTTTGCAATTTCATCGCCACTCACTCTCTAGGCTTCTTTGCTGCTGGCATAAAAAAGCTACCATTAAGATGGCAAAACTGTGTTGATAGTTTAGGCTCATACTTTGATTAATTGTACTGCTTCTTGTTTGAGATATAATACACTAAACTTTTTATTTGAAATCAGACATTTCATATTTAATGACCTAATAGCTAGAAGAGAGGCTTTTGAATACGCTCACCACAAAGAAATAATAAATGCATGAGATAATGGTCAGGCTAAATACCCTGATTTAATCATTATACAACATAGATAAACATCATATTATACCCTGTAAATATGCACAATTACAACGTGTCAATTAAAAAATTTTAAAGCATAGATATAAAACAAAACAAAAAATAAATAAAAATACACCTTTCCTTCAACCTAAAAAAAAAATCTTAATCGTAGTGGTTGTTACATAGAACTACACATGGGATCAAATTGCACAGATTCCCGCACACACAAATGAGTACTTGTATAACTGATGAAATCGGAGTAAGCTCTATAAGTTGTACCAGTGTCAATTTCTTGGTATTGACATTGTATCATAGTCATATAAAATGCTAAGGTTGTAGCAGGAAAGGTGAGGGGTTCACAGAACCTCCCTGTACATTTCACTGCATTTCCTTATAAATCTATAGTTATTTAAAAACAAAAAGTTAAGGAAAAAAAGAAGAGAAAACCAATCCCTCTCCTCAACCTCATCTGTATTTCCCACCTTTCCCTCTCTTAAAAATAGAAATTTAAGGTAACTTCTTCAGGTTAAATATCAAAAATCACAGGCCCATTTTCTTCTTTGCTTATAGAGTTCCATTTAGGTTGAATTACATATTAAGTGAAAGTATTCTATTAATATAACACTAGAGGAAATAAATTAGATCTATAAAATCATGTGGCCCAATTTAAAACGCCCATAATTTAAAGACTCAAAGAAAGCCAAGCATCACATAAGACTGTTAGACAAATTAAAGTTTCTAATAGTCAGTTAAAAAAAAAAAAGATATTGCATAGCAATCAACTGCTTCATTAGCTCTAATATTGCATACATTTAAATGTTTGCATATCATTTCCCAGTTTAATTTAAACCAATTTTTCACAATTTAAATATGCTTTCTCTGGATTTCAAAACTCTTCACTGGTTACACACAGTGAATTAGTTAAAATGTCAGAAGAAATTTTCTCCTTCCCTTAGCTCAAAGGAGTTAGGTGTCTACTTGGATTCATCTCCAACTGGAGAATTCAGGAAGCATTACTGATCTGTAGAATGCATTATAGACAAAGTCTGGTAGAAAACTCAGAAGGAAAAACATGCTGAAACCACAGGGAATCCTTCAAGAGTGGGTATTTGACTCAGAAAAGAGAGTTGGTGAGAAAGGAAAAAAGTTTGAGTTGCAAAATAATAAATTCAGATGATGCAATAGGAACAAAGACCTTTTAGGTGCCAAAAGTGAATTATAAACATAAATACAGAATTCCCTAAAAGGGCTATGAAAATAAGACTGTTTGGAAGTGCTACTATTTGTAATTATCCCCTGGGTATTTTAATTTCCTTCACATAAACATTAGCATAGATCTTCATAAATTAGTAGTCTGTGCTCTCATCATTTATTCAGCACAATTAATTTTATTCCATCTTCTCAAGCTGTCATTTCCTGATGAATTTTTACCACTCTTTGTTTTCTACTCCCTTTCTTTAAACTAATGATTTCAAACAACTACCATTGTATTTCCTGAGTGGAGAGAGAGCCCTTTCACAGGTCTTTAAAGAAAGGCAAACCACCCCACAAACCTAAGCACAGGGTCCTTGTACCCCATCTAAGTCGGGCCCAGATGATTAAAGCTCCAGAGAGCATAATTTCATTTTAAAGTTCCTTCCAAGACAGAGCAGGACCCAGGAACACGGAATTGGAACTAGCTCGCGAACTTTCAACCTCAAAGAGGAAGAACAGTAGCCACCTTTCCTCCCAGGAATCTACCTCTCTTTCCATGAAATTTCTCCCAGGAAAATCAAGGCTCCTCCCTGCCTGTTCCCATCTTCTCAGGAGAGTCACTCTCGGTAAATACTAGGTAAATTCCTGTCCTTATCTTTACTGTGACAACAAAGAAATAGAAGTCAATTTATGACAGCCCCTCCCACCAGTAATGTTCCTCAACGCAGGTGTGTAGATCATTATGTAAAAAATGTCCACAAGTTGGTGTATGTTTACAATGGAATATTACTCAATTTTAAGAAACGACAGTGAGCTAGCACCACTTATATTATCCTAGATTGAGCTTAAACCCATTATCCAAAGTGAGGTGTCACAAGATCGGAAGAATGGGCTCCACATGTACTCGCCATCAAATTGATACTGACTGATTAACACTATGGAGCTCACATTTGGTGGTTTTCACCAGGGATCTGGGGGTTGGGGAGGTGGGTAGATCCACATCTGAGGGATGCGGGGAGCATTGTGGAGGGGAGGAGCATACCGCTAACCCTTGCTAGGGATAGGCAAAGATATAAAATGTGACCAAAATGTTTGTACTCTCATATTTTCCTGAAATAAAATTTTAAAAAATGTCCACAGCACCATTTGCCCCCAAGTCTCATGAACTTTAGTATCCACTGAGTGTCAAATACACAATGACCAAAAAAGGGACTAGGAATTTGATACATTTCTAAGTTAATTTTTTTCATCACAGAATCACAGAATCCTAATAAAATTCTGGTTAATTCACACAGGAGGCCTATTATTTATCTAGTGCACAGCCAGGATGTGGTGTATATATGTGCTGATGGAGTTCTTACAATGATTTTTCATCCTATATATGGGTTGGAAACCACTGTTCTGGGGAATGTCCCTGGAGTGAGTTGAATACTATTGCCTGTGACAGGAGCAAGTTAGTCTGGGATTTTACCTGTTGGCATGGCCATGGATAATGCATGGGAAATTTAAAATATCACAAAAGATAAAACCATGTACAAGTGATTTGGAAGTTTCACTGAGATGTCCCAAGTGTCATTCACAGGAGCCAATTAGCCAGGTAGGCTCACCACACACAGGATACTTGTGTCAAGGCAAGTCTTTTCCAGCTCCTGGGGAGAGCTTTATGCCACAATACCAATTTGGGTCTTACTCACTCTGTTTCTATTTCTTTTTTTATGTTTTGTTTCTGAGTGAATTTGCATTGGCCACCATTGTTTATGATCTTCATAAAAAATAGCCTGGCTTTGATTATATAGTCCAACAACCTCGTCTCTTGCAAGTGGCAGATGACAGAACATGGCCTCTGTTCCACGGAAGATGACAAGGAATTGGGCTGTCTCTTTGTGTGTGTTTGTCTTGAGGGTTCTGACATATGGCTGCCTACCTGTGGTTTGTCTGCTGTGCACCATCATGAAAAAATCACTGAAGAAGAAAAAATATTGGTCCCACTAGAATGTACAGTAGATTATGAATCGAGGAACAGCCAACAGAGATCTGTCGTGTGTCCCTGTCTTCCTGTCACCCAGCTGCAACTAACCAGTGGGTTTGATGACCTGTGCTGCCCTTATGAAATGGAGGCTGGCAGGTCTCTTTGTGTCTACGTGTGCAAATGAAAAATGCCTTTGCCTTGCTCCACAAAAGGAGGGTAATTAGCCTTTGTAAATTGTTTATGAATAATTGTTCTTTATGTCCATAGTAGTGCTCACTGGCACTCTCTTGCTTTCTTGTTCTCTCTCTCTCTCTTTTGCTCAAAAATTTAGGAAATTAGCTGGGCACAGTAGGTTGCTCCTGTAGTTCCACCTGCTCAGGAGGCGGAAGCAGGAAGGGTAGCTTGAGCCCAAGAATCTGAGACCAGACTGCGCAATAGAGTGAGAGCCCCATCTTTTAAAAAAAATTAGGAAATTGATTGTAAAACTCACAATATGAACAGGAATTGTGTTCATCTGTATTGTGTGTACATGAACATAATTTCCAAAATCCTTAGCCAACTTTGCGACCTTTGACTAAAGTTAAATTGAGAAATATTTGGTTACTTGAGCAATCTTTTAAATATTAGAATTAATAGAAATAAAAAGAATATAAAATACCCAGCATAGTTTATATCTATTACATGTATATACATATATACATACACACATATATACACAAAACATATGCACACATGCCCACACAAATATATACATATATATTCCCTTATACATTAGAGAGAAGCTATCAGCTTTAGGAGAAGGCTGTGCAGATACTGCTGGGGTTTATTAACATACCTGGGTTTTTTTCTACCTCAAGAAAGGTGCAATGAATGTCAGTGACCATGGGTAAATGTATAATACATCTGTACTTGAGGCACAGCAGCGCACAGAGCTCTCCTGGTCTGCTAAAGCCCTTATGTTGTCAGAATGTTTTCAGCTACCTGCTTCCCAGATGCCTCTCTACTGACCAGGGGGAAATCAGTTACTTTGGTTAAAGGTTGAAGAGATTAAGACCACACTAGGTACAATCATTTACAAAGTACGAATGCATTTGGAAAATAATGAATGTGATTTACCTGTTGGATTATACAGGGAAAAAGGAGATTGATTTTGGCATAAAAGGGGATCATACAAGAATGTGAAGATATACTAAAAGATAAATTTTGAGGATATACAATACGTTGTAGAAGGTCAGAGGGGAAATGAGTTGTATATTCCTTGGTTTGTAGTATCTGCAAAGAGTGAGCTTGAAAGAAGTAATAAAAAGTGTTAAAATGTTTAATGAAATTGGCTTAATTTTGATAGACACATTAATAAGGTAGAATACAGGAGTTGACACCCTTTTTCTGTAAAGGGCCAAATAGTAAAACTTTCAACTGTGTAGGCCACAAGGTCTCTGTCACAACTATTCAACTTAAGCAGCCACAGATAATAAATAAATGGGTGTGGCCACGCTTGGACCCTGAGCCCTAGTTTGTAGACTCCAGAGACAGATAAAAAATTTGTGAATCCTTTAAAGAAAAATGTTATGTCGGTGAAGTACAAAAAGAGTAAAACTAGAGTTTAGTTTTCTTCCTGTGAAAATAACAAATTGATCTTGGTATAACAGTTTACTCTTAGCAAGAAACAGTAAAAAACATTCTATGCCTTCTCTTTACTCAGCAGCCTCTTAACTCTTTGTGCTTTCTTTTTTTGGTCATTCTTGAATCAATCTGAACAAAAGTCCACTTTTGAAAAAGCTAGAATTCCAAAAAATTATATTTAATAGTTACACACTGCTGTGATCACTTTCTTTCTTTCTAAGGTTAATCATTTTTCACCTTTATACACCTATAACTTAAGCTCATACCTTGGTTCCTCCGAAAGATATTTTGAATATCACTTTTCCCAATTTAGGTCCCACATTCAAAATAATTTATCCTTCATAACCCAAACTAATCTTTGAGATTTTCCAGACTAAATAATTTCAAAGATTCCCCTTCATTTAATAAAAGGAGAATTACCACAAATAATTGGATATATTTGAAAGTCTCCACATTTTTATCTACCTCCATACTATTTATCAGAGTCCACAATAATGAAAGATCTGGCATATCAGAAGGCAAGCATAACCTCCCTAAGTTAATTATATACATGTAAAATGTTGTTATGAGTATGTTTTAGAATTTATTATCTCTCAGATTGAATAGAACATACTGATTGTCAGGTAAGACTGGCATAGTAACTTCCAAAAAACTGATTTTTTTATTTAAAATTTTGTTTCTATGTTTAAATACTCTTGCTAATTATAACGCTCACATCATGGTATAAATTAAAAGACCTTGGAAATTTATCAGTGTCTACCCCATCCACACTATTTTTCCTGTAAGGGTAATCATGGATTAACACCTTGTAAATTTCCTAATGTGCTATCTCAACAAAGGACTCTACCAGCCCTCTTACTTATATTGCTACTTGTTGTAATAAGTTAACTCAAGCCATTCAATCTTCTCATTGACAGGTACTTTTTGATTTTTCCTCAAACTTGCCTACTGGTTCCTACTACAAATTTTGGATCAGAAATCAAATCTTCTGTAAGAAATATCAAAAGAGACTCAGTAAGTCTCATGTTCTCTTAACTAGTGATATTAATATTAAAGTAATAGACTAATGAGTGCAGGCTTGCCAGGGTAAGCTGACACTGTCATCACCAACAGACATCTGTCAGTCGGTACCAAGGAGTTAGGTCAGAAATTCCAGGACTCATTTAGTCCAGAAGCAGATAAATTTATAAAAGAAGGTTGCTAAATAAGATCATCAAAAGAAAAATTAATTACGTAGTAGGAAGTGAAATGACTCACATATGATAAATGGCATATGTTTAGTGGACATATGAGGAAGCCCTTTTTATTTCTTCTTGATCTGCCTCTAACTCTCAATTTAATAGGCCATACATATATTAAACTAGAATGAAATACTCTCCAAATGGTATCTTCAAACTAAACTCTCAGAATTCAGAAAAAATTCTACAAAAGATTTTAAGCTTAAGATTATAGGCTAATAAATAATTAGAAAATATCTAAGATTAATGATTCTGTAAAAAGTGACATGATCGTTCTTTTCTACAAAAATCCTCAAAGTAGAAATAACAAGTGTTAAATATTATGCAAAGTGCTTTTCTAAAATTTTTACTTTTATTTTTTTAAAAACTTGATTGAGAATTTTTGCATCTATATTCATAAGGGATATTGGCCTATAGTTTTCTTTTTTGTTGTGTCCTTTCCTGGATTTGGTACCAGGATGATACTGACTTTGTAGAACAAGTTGGGGAGGATCCCTTCCCTCTTGATGTTATAAATTAATTTCTACAGTATGGGTATCAATTCTTCTTTGGAGGTCTGATAAAATTTGGCTGTGAAACCATCTGGCCCAGGACTTCTTTTTGTTTGAAGATTTTTTATTGCTGCTTCAATTTCATTGCTCTTTATTGGTCTGTTCAGGAGTTCTATTTCTTCTTGATTGAGCCTTGGGAGGTTGTGTGTTTCCAAGAATTAGTCCATTTCCTCAACATTTTCAAGTTTATGTGCATAGAGATTTTTATAGTATTCAGAGATGATATTTTGTATTTGTGAGGTATCAGTTATACCTCATTTCTTTCATTTATAATTGACCTTGTTTGGGTCCTTTCTTTTCTATTTTTGGTTAATCCAGTAAGAGGTCTGTCAATTTTGTTTATCTTTTCAAAGAACCAACTTTTTGTTTCATTAGTTTTCTGTATAATTCTTTTGGGATCAATTTCATTTAGTTCTGCTCTGACCTTAGTTATTTCTTTTCTTCTGCTGTTTGCTCTGCCTTTTCTAATTCCTTGAGATGAAGTTCATTAGATTATTGATTTGTGATCTTTCTGTCTTTTTGATGTAGGCATTTAAAGCTATGAACTTTCCCCTTAGGACTGCTTTTGCCGAATCCCATAGATTTTGATAACTTGTATCCCTTTGTCATTCAGTCTAGGAATCTTTTGATTTCCATCTTAATGTCCTCCTTGACCTAATAATTGTTCAGCAGTAGGTTGTATAATTTCCATGATTTTGTGTAGAGTCAAGTGTTTCTGTTGGAGTTGATTTCTAATTTTATTTCACTGTGGTCTGAGAAGATACATGGCATAATTTCTTTTTTTTTGAATTTGTTGAGACATGTTTTGTGGCCTGAGATGTGATCAATCTTAGAGAATGTTCCATGTGCTGATGAGAAGAATGTATTCAGTAGTTTTGGGGTAGAATATTCTGTAAATGTCTTTTAGGACCATTTGTTCTAAAGTCTCATTTAAGTCTAGTGTTTCTTTATTTATTTTCTGCTTGAAGGATCTGTCCAGCTCTGACAGTAGGGTGTTGAAGTCCCTGGCTATTATGATGCTGCTATTTATCACTTTGTTTAGATCCAGTAGGATTTGCTTTATGAATCTGGATGTACCTGTTTTAGGTGCATACGTATTTAGTATCGTTATGTCTTCTTGTTGAATTGCTCCCTTTATGATTATATAATGACCATCTTTGTCTTTCTTTACTATTGTTGTTTTGAAGTCTATGTCATCTGATATGACAATGGCTACACCAACCTCCTTTTGATTTCCATTTGCATGGAATATTGTTTTCCATCCCGTCACCTTGAGTCTGAATGAATCTTTGTGGGTTGGATGTGTTTCCTGGAGACAACAGATAACTTGGCTTCTATTTTTTATCCATTCAGCCAGCCTATGTCTCTTGAGTGGGGAAGTCAAGCCATTCACGTTTATTGAGAGAATTGATAAGTGGGATGCATTTCTATTCATCCTGTTGGGTAGAACCTTATTGCTTTGTTTTACCTCTTGAGTCATTGTGGTATATGGGCTCCAAGCTTTAGCTTTTGGGTGATTTTACATGGGTGGGTGTCTACTGTGCTGATCAATGTATACTGCAGATCTGAGTACTTCCTGCATGGCAGGTCTTGTCTTGACAAATTCCCTCAGTGTTTGCTTGTCTGAGAAAGCCTTTATATTTCCCTCATGTAGGAAACTTAGTTTTGCAGGACACTAAATTCTAGGTGGGCCATTCTGTTTAAGAAGACTGAGAATGGGGCCCCAGTCCCTTCTAGGTTGTAAGGTCTCAGTTGAGAATTCTGAAGTTAGCTTGATGGGTTTTCCTTTGTAAGTTACCTGATGTTTTTGCTTTATGGCTCACAGGAGTTCCTCCTTAGTGTTAACTTTGGCCAGTCTGAGGACTATATGTCCATGGTGATTGTGATGAATTTCCCAGGTGTTCATTGAACTTCTCGTACCTGGATATCTAAATTTCTAAAAGACCAGGGAAGTTTTCCTCAATTATGCCCTCAAATAGGTTTTCCATCCCTTGTGTGTTTTCTTCTTCACCTTCATGGATGCCTATGATTCACATGTTTGGCTTCTTTAAATAAATATGTTTGGCCTCTTTAAATAATCCCATATTTCTTGTAGGCTTTGTTCATTCCTCCTATTTCTCTGTTCTTTATCTTTGATTGACCTGTTTAATTCAAAGGTGTTTTCAAGCTCTGAGACTTTTTTCTTCTGCCTAGTCTATTCTTATCTAATCTAGTCTATTCTTAAGGCTTTCCACTGTTTTTGCATTTCCTTGAATGAATTTTTCATTTCCAGAACTTCTGTTTGATATTTTTTTTAATAATGAGGTTTCTTTAGTGAATTTTTCATTCAATTCCTGTATTGTTTTTGTGGTTTGTTTGTGTTGGTTTTCAATTTTCTCTGGTATTTTGTTTAGCTTCCTTATAATCCATATTTGGAATTCTTTATCTGTCATTTCAATATTATCATTTAGTTGGTATACATTGGTAAAGAGTTATTGTTTTCTTTTAGGGGTGTCTTTTAGCTCTGATTTTTCATACTTTTGGAGTTTTTTCACTTATTCCTTCTCATCTGGAGAATCTCTTGATTCTTATTTTTGGATTTTCTTTTGTTTAGATGGGGCTTTTTCCCCTCCCCTCACTTATACAGTTGTGTTTATAGCATATGTTGGTTAAAAACATTTGGCCTTGCTCATGGGTACTTTGATGGAAATCTATGTTCTGGATGGATGCCATGGCTATACATATCCTTATGTGGTGGTTTCTCAGTTGCTAGTTGTTTGTAGGCTATAGGAATGGTGAGCTGTGTGAGTGGGCAGATTCCCTGTCTCTTTCTGATGAGGGAGGATGGAGGTCTTTGAAATCCTCTTTCCCTAGCCCTATGGTCTTTTTAACAGTGTTAAAATTATTGCTTTTCATGATCATGTTATTTACATAGATTTAATAAGAATATGTCCTCCTTTCTACTGGAATATAATTGGAAAAATCAAATTTATAACCATGATTGTGCCAGAAATGTGACATGGAAAATCAAATCTCATCTAATTGGGTGTGATCAACCTATGATTAATGAACAGGAACTGTACATCATATGTGGAAATGATGCCTATAAATTTTCTACAAAAAATCTGATCTGGCACCTGTTTTGTAGCTTATAAAATCCTAGCCTTTTAAATGGTAAAGAATGTCACATCCTGGCTGGCCAGGAACGAGGGAAACTGTAGGAAGCCACTGCAGTTATAGGTACTGCAGGTGAAACCTGGGAGAGGAGAATTGGACAGGTCTTCATTCCTGGTCTCAATAGACAAGCTAATAAGGGCAATAAAAATACTTCTAGTACATAAAAAGAATAAAAATTCAACCCTGAAGGCTTTATAAAGCTTTCAGACAGAAACTAACTCCCAAGCCTTTGTACCCTATGGCTCTACTTTTATTAACCACATTACAATAAGCTATTTGTGCATTAATCAACATTCCTTGCTATACATATGTTAGCAAAACCCGCCAAATAAAAGAAAGCATCCAATTAATTATGTGAATCATAAAATTGCTAAGCAAACTTATATGATAAAATCAACACCTTTGGGGGAGGATTAAGGGGTAGGAGGGTCTGTGAAAACAAAACAAACGCCTTGGTGTGTCTCTTTTAAGAGTAACTGCAAACCATGCCCCGTGGCCAGAAGGTGCTTTGCACCTGAGATCAACAATAACAACAAAACAAGAAACAAAATCAGGATTACTCTGTCTAGTTCTGATTCTCATAATAAATAAGACCTTGAGCTATTATGTCATAGACTCCTTAAAAAAATGACAACAGCAGAAAACTTTGTTCCTCACTTCTGAAATCCTGATGTCTCCAGATACATTATTAATAATGTGATCACCTTTAAGCATATGACAACCAAGTGAGAAAACCGCTATTTGCCTCTATGAACAAACTACAGCAGTCTTGGTCATCTTGACTTGTTTTCTTGTAATAACTAATATATTCTACTTGGAGAGCAGTCTTTAAAAGCCTAGACTCCCTTGCAAAACCGCTTTGCCAATAAGCTCCTTTTATTTTCTAAATGCTTTTGTCTCTGTGCCTTCCTTCCATGTTTAAAACCCTAACACTTCAACATGTAGCCCCTGAAAAGTAGCTTTGACAAATTCCTATGAACCTGCTTCAGATACCCTGACCCTGGCTCAGTCCAAGCTAAAACTAGCAGGTGGCAACCCTTTTACAGCCCGGGGATGTCTGCCTGAAGGTCCTAAGAAGTCTTGAACAGCCCTGAGCCTCTGTTGCTTGCCATCTAACACACAGCCATCTCTCTGGCACCACCAGGTCATCACCCTTTTCAGGCCCACGAGGTTCTTTCAACATAAATGCTTCCATTCCATGTTCAGAAATGACCCTGAGAGGGACCAAAAAGAAGGAAGGCTCGAGGAGGTCTTTGGATATTAAATCAGCCCAAGCGTGGAGAATCCACAGTGGATTAATCTCCCATTTCCTTTCCATTATGAGCCTGTCTATATGAATCAAGTCGCCCTGCCTCTCAGCGGTTATCTGCCTCTTCAAAACGTTAATGCAGCTTCCAATTAGGTCTTTTTTTAACCTCCTGTTAATCTTGGTTCTGAAACCAGACTACTTCTCTTCCTCTGCTGTCAGCCTTGTAAGCCAAGTCTCAATTAGTCAGCGTGGTGGTGATTACCATCTTGTCACTTTACTGTTCAGGCATTCTTTAATTTCCTGGAGCATGCCAGCCCCCTTCGTCTCCTCTTCCCTCCCTCTAAAGCACTTTTGCTAAAACTACAGCCTGAGAGGACATCTCAAGCTGCGTTATCTCTGCAGGGGATGGAGGCTGACAGGTAGGGATGCCTTTTCCAGTAGGTCCAAGCACACTTCCATGGTAGCAATCTTAGATGAGAGTTTTCTACTGGTGCTGCCAGGAGTCTACAACTGTCCCAGTGAGAACTTTTCATGAGCCTATGGGCCAAAGGAGTTTAGATGGAACTATAACAAAAAACCTCAAAGCAGACTTTAGTTTTTTAAATAATATGAAAAAAAAAGGAGGAGGAGGAGGATTCAGACCCTCAATCTCAATAATGAAAGGGTCTTGGTTGAACCCACTTCTCAATAAATCTTATTTCAAGCTGGGCATGGTGGCTCATGTCTATAATCCCAGCACTTTGAGAGGCTGTGGTGGGAGGATCACTTGAGGCCAGGAGTTCAAGACCAGCCTGGGCACCATAACATGACCCTGTATCTACAAAAAATTAAAAATTAAAAATTAACCAGCCATGGTGGTGCACACCTGTAGTTCCAACTACTTGGGAGGCTGATTAGGAGGATCACTTGAGCCTAGGAGTTCAAGGCTGCAGTGACCTATGAGCACACCACTGCACTCCAGCCTGGACAACACAGCAAGACCTTGTCTCTAAAAATAACTAAATATAAAATCTCATCTCAGAAGCTAACTCAAAATTTTCAGAATTGTGTTCCTGTCCTGCCATTAACTGAATGCCCTTGAGTAGAGCCACATCACATTTTGGCAGCAGTTTGTTTGTTTATAAGATTAGAAGTCTTCTGTTTAACTTACAGTTCAAAATACAAATTTATTCTATTTATTCTATTCTGAAACCACACTACAGCAAGCACATGAGAGAAGAGACAAAGAAATTAGAAAAGAGCAGATAAGAGATCCACCAATTTTAGAAGCTGGAATATGAACTGAGGAATTAAAAGAGATAAGAAAGTAAATACCAGGTGACATCAGAGAGGGATGAAAGTAAGAACTGAGCCATTTTACACTGTAGAAGCCCAGAAGGAGTCACAAACTGGGGACACTGAGGACCACACAGGGTGAGGAAAAGGCAGGAGATTAAAGGTGGGGAGGGGAATTGAAAGTTGGCACAAGATTAAACCCCAGGCTCCCTTCCCCTGCCACCGCAGGACACTGGGGCTTTATTCTGGGGAAAGATTGAACCCCAGTGGCTCCAGCCCCCAGTGCACTAGGCAGAGCATAGATACCTACTGAAAACTGAGGATACCTGGATGGCTGGAGGTCTACTTACTGAACCAGAAGAACACCAGCCGCCTACTCAGCATCAAAAATGCCCAGCTAATCAGAGGACCACCAGGCAGGACATCAGTGGATTATTCTCTGGAGAAATCAAATGGTCCCGGAAAAACATCTAGGGGAAGAAAAATATTCCTCCAGCTTCTTAGGTTCAGTGGCTGGGCCTACAAAATTAAACTCACAAAAGACAGACTAACAAGAGAAAAGCACTTGCATCGCAGGTACATGTGGAGGAACTCAGTGATGTAGGTGGTCAGGACTTGAGGTTTATCTAGCATCTTAACAAAACACAGTACATTAGAGGAGAAGTAGAAGACGAAGGAAAAGGGGATTAGGTTTTTTGGGGGCAGCAAGGCAAATATACAGGGAAAGGTAAATGTATGGGAGAAAGCAATGGAAGATAAGGGTTATTTAGCAAGATTTGTTATATAGCATAGATTCCTCTTAAAGCTTGGAACCTCTGGGCTGCTAAGAGTCTAGAGTTGTCTCCTGGTGATTAAGAATTCTGCCCTTCCTGTTAAGGGAAAGGGAGATACTTTTCCAAATTTCTGTGCTGCTATTAGGCAAATAGGGAAAAGGCAGAGAACTTTTCTTATATCTGTGTCCTGTCAATTGCTTTCAGCTAAAAATAATCCTTATTCCAATGTGGCACGTCTTGGGATGGCATATTCTGATACCCACCCTGAGCTATAAGAATGATCCATAAGTGCTGAGTATTTGGGTGTCCCAAAGAGATGGCCAATGATTCCATGTGGACTCTATCAAATGATGAGTACACACACACACACACACACACACACACACACACAGCTTTTTAGTACCTTGTTCTAAATATGAAAGCATCACAAAGCACTCTGGAAGGCCAAGAATCAAACATACAAAGAGAAGAAACTCAAAGGGAACAGAGATACTGTAGCCAATAGCAAGAAACTCAAAATAAATAGCAGACCAACACAGACCATAATCCATATCTTCAGAAGTGAGAGAAGGCATCGAATCCCTACAACAGAACCAGTGTGTGGAAAGAAGGGCAAGAGGGAGAGAGAGGTGGCAGAAGGGAGGAGAGAGGGAAGAAAACGCAAGAACAAGAAAGAGTTCTGAAGAAAAAAAAACCTGAAATTTTAAAATTTCAAAATAAAAAGTAGAAGATGACGTTGAGGAAATCTCTCAGAAAACAGACCCAGAAGACAAAGAAAGGGAACCACAGAAAAAAAGAAAAGGTAAAAAAAATTAGAGGATTATTTCATGACCAAATCTCATTAGTAGTTCTAGAAAAAGAAAATAAAGATAACAAAGAAATTCTTAGCAAATAAAGAATACAAGAAAGAGCTAAAGAATGTTCATTTCCAGTCTGAAGGGACCCTTGAATGTTCAGTGCAATTAATTAAAAGATACTTCCTTTAACACCCATCGCTGTGGAATTTCAGAACAGCGGCTATAAAGGAAAGATCCTGTGAGGAGAATCAAGAATCAGAATGGCCTTGGGCTTCCCAACAGAAACAACAAGTCAAAAGTCTGACAGAAAGTGGTTTCTGCAATTCCATCCCTATTCAAACTACTGGTCAATTTTTATGGGGAAATACAAATATTTCAGACATACCGTGTCTTTTTAAATCTATCTCCATGCACTGTTTCTCAGGAAGCAATTTTATCAGTTAGGAATTGTGCAGTCACAGAGCCAATTTCAGTCAGCTTAAACACAGAGAGGTTTGCTTTCTGTCTCTAGTAAAGGAAGTTGGACAGTATGCGACTCCAAGAAATCATCAGGAACCTACACAGCTCAGTCTATCTTTCCGATTTCTACTATCAGTACCTCCATTCTCAACGTCAGCACAGCTACCTCAGGACCAGTTATTGCACCCATGTGTTGGGCAGAAGAAAGGGGTAGAAAGAAGAAAGCACACAGGGAAAAGAGTTACCTCAGAAATCCACTCACTCACATCTCATTGACCACACATATCCACACGGGAGCCTGGGGACAGCTTTGTTGGATAAACACATCGCCTAACGCATGCTGTAAGGGTTCCACTAAATGGCGATCATGGAATAGCAGGTATTGCTTAGGCAATGAGCAGTGTAATGAAAGATAGCCTCTGCCAAAAAGAGGGGGAGAAGCAAGAAAAAGCAGGACAGGAGGCCTGAGACACAGATGAGCTAACACGATGGAGGGCCAATGGGAAGTCCTGGATCGAAAGCGCTACGGCACGAGAGAAACACCAGTCTAGGTGGAGGCTTCCAGGAGAGATGTGTCTACGATTGGTTGGAATGCCTGATAAGGTTGGCCAGGTGCAAGCAGTTTTCAATTCTGTTGGATAATGTGACAGAAAGCTAAGCAAAGCAAAATATGTTGAACAAGAAAGGAAATGTAATCACAGAATGCACCTTGGTTTATCAGTGAATTATGCATTTTCTTAATAAGAAGAACATTCAATTTATTTAATCAAAAATTATGATTATGTTTGTAGAATAGAAAAAGGGACAATAGAAGCATCGGATGTAGAAAAATTCTAACTCTTCATCTTTTATAATAGAAATTCATCAGATATATCTATTAATAGAAGTGATAAAGTAAGAAATAATAGAAAGATAAGCATATCATTTAAAGGTAGATGCTCACATATGTGTGTGTATTGATATATTAAATTTCTCAAATTGAATTTAAAATCTATACACACAATCTACACAGTTCAGGCTATATTTGTCCATTCTGTGTCTTCTCCCTTTCTGTAGCAGCAAACTTTGGGGTCAATTCATCCACCTGCTTCTGTTGGAGACGAGTTCTTCTCCCCCACTCCCATCTTCCCACCTCCTGGGTTGACTCAGATGCCCTGGTAACCTTCTGCTACTGCAGCGGTGTCCTCCAAGGAGCGGGTGTGTGTGTCCACACTCTCCGTCATGGTGGGCACCATGTAGACAACCTTGGCTGCTGGGCTGTTCTTGGCATCATTGGTGAGCTTCCACTTTTACCTCAGAATTTTGTCTTGTATCAACAGTTGATCCTCAAGCTGGTAGCTGCGTCACCCTTGGCTCCACCAAAGATCCCATTCCTGACTGGGGTTCCCCAAAACAAACATGCTTATTCTTTCTCTTGGCTTACCTCCATGCCCCACCAGGAGCAAACAACCAGATCTGTCTTCAGGATGTGGTGGGGGCTGGGGCTCCTCACATGTCTGTGCACCCTACATCTCTACTTCTCTGGCTGGCACCCATGTACGATGGCACAGAGGGAGCTGCCAGTCTTAGAGAGCCCCGTGGGAAGCAGGGCACCTCTGGTCATTCACTCTCCAATCCCTCAAATGCTGAGGCTGGGTTTCCTTTGAGCCCAGGCCCCTGTCCCTTCCTTCCTGTGAAGGCTGGGATCAGTGGGAAGGTGGGCAGAGCACAGCACTTAACTCGTCCCTTCCACCCAAACACCAGAGTAAGGTGCTTTGTTTTGTTAACTTAAAATCTAAAGAATGAAGCATCTTTATCCCTGCTCTAAATTGTTCCTAATGCCAATGCTCTCCAGCCAAAGGCCACCAGGGACACAACTGGGTTGAACAACCTGAGTTTATTGCTTACTGTAGTGACAGAGCACACACACCGTGGGGAACTGGGGTGCATCTCATAAAAAGGGGTTAGCAAGGACTCATGACAAGAGTTACTCACAGTAGCCAGAAGACGGATGTTTGGTACTCTGTGGTTTGGACAATGTTCATGTTTTGTCTGGAGTCAGACACAGTGGTATGTTTTTGTCTTGATCCATCACAAGCACAGAGTGGCCTTGCTTGGTGTCGTATGCTGGACATTGTTCATGTTCAGTGGGAGAATACCAGGTCTAATTGGTAGAACAGGCCACATCCCAGATACCAGGGCCTGCTTTTCTAGCATTTGAGATACAAAGCACCACGTTAGGGTTGCACAGCCGGCTGAAGTGCACGTAGCCTTTGGCCAGTATTGGGACAGCAGCTGCACATGGATGTGGGTATTACAGACTCAGCTGAACAGGTACCATATGCCTGGGGAAGGAGTCTTCATTCCAGCCAAGGCTCACCCCCCACAGCTGAAGCTTTAATAGTCAGGTTTCTTAGCTACAGGTGTAGGGAATAATTTTTACAATGATAACAATGTTTTCTGTTCTCTAAGTGTGTCTCAGCCAGGACTGCTGCCCAGGACTGTAAACTGCAAAGAGCGGCTGAGTTCCCCATGAGCCACAGAGTGTGAATCCGACCTTTAAACCCTTGGTGCTGTCATCAGGATGAGGCCGGAGACCAGGTGCCCTAAATCATGTTTATGTTAGGCCTTCGGGACCTAGATGTGAACTGTAGAAGGATGAACTTCTGAGAAACTGGAGTCACCTCTATCTGTCCCCAAAGTCACCCACATGAAGCCACCACCGTGAGGATGAGCTTTAGGGCCCTGGACTGTGGATTCAGCTGCATGAAGGGGCGGCTTTTATCAATGGGCAAATACAGAGGATCTGGTGGCCTTCATGAGAGTGGTGGAGTGGTTTATCACAGAGGAAATAAGTCATCTTCTTAGGATGAACGTCAGGGGAGAAAAAGCCCCTGGAATTTATTTCAAAGCCAGAATCTTAGAAGGGAATTAAAAAGACTTTAGCAGGAACACACTGTCTCTACAAATAAGGTTTACCCCGTGACTCAAGGGAGCATCGGATCAGCTTAAGAAACAAGTTGTAGTTTTTTCGGTCAGAACACTGGCTGTGGGAAAAGAAAAGAAAAAGGAAAAAATAAAATAAAAGTAAAAGACATACTGATTAAACTTCAGGGAGGAAAAGCTAACCTTAGGAGAAAAGTAGATCTCAGAGGCCAAGCTACACAGAGTTGGAAGAAAAAGAAGCTGGACTCCAAAGTAACGGCTCGTTACGCTGCCATCAGGGATGAGTGGCACATTTTAGTTATTACCAGATCAGAGGGGCTGATGGGGCGAGGGGATCCCACAGAGGAAGACAGGAGGACCACAGAGAGCAGAGGGAAGGATGGTCCAGGGACACCAAGGCTCAGGAAACTGTCGAGAGCCAGCATCTCCATGCGGCAAGTGGCAGAGTAACAAGAGCAAAGGGGAAAGTACTCTGGAGTGATTAGGACACACACAGGAGATGTAATGACAGTGGCACTGATTTGGGAGTGGAAGGCTTGGAAAGCCAGCATGAAATACTTCAGGAATCAGTAAGTGAACGTCAACACAGTGAGAAAATGTGCCCGAGAAATGCACGGGATGAGGTGTGGTGACGGAGAAGATGACAGGACAAAGAGCAGGCAGGCAGGATGACACCTGTATGACACCTGTGGAGTCCTGGCCTGGGCTAGAAGCCGGTCCTCTCGAAGGATACCTCCTGGGTGGAATTACCTGGCTCGGGAGGGAAGGGGGCAGGATTTGTTTAAACAATAGAGAACCACCCCACAGGGGCCCCTGCAAGGCAGAAACCAAGCTGGCTTAAAAGGAAAGAAGCCCTGGTTGGCATGAAAGAAACATTTCAGCTCATCTGCATGTGTTTACTGCCATGATGAGCCTGGGCTGGTGCCCTGAGAATCCTGTGAGCCCTACTGACTGCATAGGACTAAGTCAACTTTGAAGAGGAGGGGATCATTCTGGTGTGTGCCCAGGGTGTCAGGGCTGCAGAGGGAAGCGGGCTTTGCAAAAGGAGGTCCCTCTTGCTACAGAGACAGCAACACAGGAAAGGGGGAATTGGGGTATTCCTCTGTGAACTGCAATTAACAAGGCAAAGATTTTAGATTTGGACTCTCCTTGGACTTTAAGAATGGAAGATAGCTCATACTCAGATCTGAGACACATACTGCTGGCACTGTGTTATCTGAGCTACGTTTACGCTGACATTCAAGTTCCTTGACTCATCTCTGTATTGAACTGCATGGCTGGACGTAAGTGGATTGGAGATATAGGAAAGGGAATAAATTTTTGGCCCAGGATACAGTACTCCCTTGGATCTGCCTTCAGTAAAGCCCCTCGTGACCCACATCAGAGAACAAAATGGGTTGGCCCCAGGTTTGGCTATTGGTGGGTTAAGGGAGTCTGACCCTCCCCATCCCCGGCCAGATTCAGCCTCCTTTGGGACTACACTAGCTAATAATAGTCCTTTCTTTTTTAAAGTGTTGGGGAAAAAACAAAGAAAGAAAATGCTACAGAGATCAAGTATGACCTCCAAAGCCTAAAATATTTACTGTCTGGCCCTTTACAGAAACAAACAAACAAACAATAAAATACTGACCTGAATGAGCAAACATTTTCCTTCTCTCCGCATTTCCAACTCAGCCCACTGGCCCTGCCCTCTCTTTGAGAAGTGCTGGGGAAACAGCTTCAAATTCTTTGCCTCTCCTTTCCCTGGGAAAGGAATGGCTAAGGATTGGTGAGAAGTCCCATGTGTTGGGCCCTGTCCCACGTAATGACAGCTGGGGTAACACTGCCTCAAACAGAGCTTCAGCCGCTCTCCTGCCATCTGTCTTGTCCTCACTGCCCCTCTCCCCAGCTGTGCCTGGAGCACGGGTCCATGAGGGTCTGCCCCGCAGAATCAGCCCTTCCCACCAGCAAGGCCCCCCATGCAGACTCCTGGGGAGCAGAGAGCAGAAAACTACAATTTGGGCCCTGAATCTAAGCTGAATTCTCCACGCAAGTTCCACCCAGGAGCCCCAGGGAGTGCTGTGCCAGCTCCTGGCCCATCAGTAAAGCTGATCTCAGGATTCTAAGTGGGTGGCTCACGGCTTTCTGCATATGACCAGAACTTGGCTTGGTGGGCAGGCCCCATTCTCCAGTGGTTTTGTTCATGTGCCTAGGTCCTTGGAGCTCTTGTATAAACTAAAGAGAAAATTGAGAGAACTCCTTTTGGAGAGGCCTTATCTTTCTGTTAGAGATCCACGCCTTGTGATGAAGAGCATCGTGATTAAGTACTTAAGGCTCTAGAAAGTCAGGCACGCTTGGGCTCCAGCACCGGCTTAGTCACTTACCTGCCATGCCAATCTTTAGAAAATTCCTTTAACTTCTCTGTGACCCAGTTTTCTAATCTCTTAAATGGTATTAATAAAAGTACTTTAAGACCAGGTGGACTGCTAATACTTCCCTGCACCTGTCTTCCAGGGTCACCTGAGGGGGCTGCAGTGGGAGAGCAGCACCAGCAATTGAACCGTCTCATTTCACTTTAATGTACTTTAATGGATACATGCTTTTGGCTATAATTTACCAAAAACCCAATTTAAAATGGCATAAACAATAAAATATTTTATTGTATCACATACCTAGTAGTCCAGAGGTTAGGCAGACCACAGGGGTGGTTGATTCAGCAGGATCATCAAGGACCTCTATTGTATTCATTTTTCTGCTTCACCATCAATGACGTTGGCTTCTTGCTAGAGCCCGTTCCCTTTCATGGTTAAACAACCGTAGGTGACAGCAAATACTGCTGCTGCAGATCCTTCCTTCACTGTCCAGCAGAGATGGAGTCACTATACGAAACTCCAATAGGGACTGGGGACATCTGGATGGATATGCATGAGGACCTTGGTCCTGGATGCCCCTGAACCTTCGGGCTGCAGAAGTGGCCTGCAGTCTGTGGCAAGAAGACAGCAGGGACAGACAGGTCCCTGTCCTTGCCAAAAGACCACACAGAGGCTGCACCTGAGGCTGATGCCCTATAAGACACTCACTGTCCTCCTTCATGCTCCTAGACCTCAGAAGCCCAGAGAACATGCCTACAGATGAATCTTGAGGGCACCAGACAAGGGCTGGGGGCACATCAGAACATAAGGCTGGGTAAAGAAGGTTTGTACTTCTGGCTCACACCTTTGGCCTCATGAAGATTCTCCAACTAGCCGATGGAAGAGGAAAAAATCCACACCTGGTTCACAAATGAGATGGTTCAACTGCTGGTACTGCTCTCACACTACAGCCCCCCTCAGGTGACCCTGAAACACAGGGGAAGAGAATATTAGCAGTACCCCTGTTCTTCAACTCAGTATAAAGAGGCATAAGGTTTGAAGAGATGTGAACTACTGTGGGTGACAAGTAGCTTTGCTGGTTGGTCAGAGGTCTGGAAGGAGAAAGTTAGATCAGACACAAAGAGATCCAAAAAGAAGCATGTGGATGGATACATGGGGGTGAGCGCAGCACAGTGCCCAGATCGTCGTGTCTCCTACCAGGGCCCTCCAGCAAGCATGCCCCATTAAGGAGACTCTGAAAAACCAGGTGAACTGAATGGCTTTTTGATGGAGGTCAGCCAGCTTCTGACCTCAGTCCCCCCAGTGCTTGTAAAATAAGCTCATAAATGGAGAAGCCACGGGGCCTATGCGTGAGCCCGACAGGCTTGGTACCCCTCACCAGTGGGATCTTGCCAATGCTGCTGAATGTCCAACCTGTCAACAACAGAGACCAACTGGGCCCTCAATGTGGCACCACCCTTCAAAGAGACACTCCAGCCACCCAGAGCAGGTTGATCGCATTGGAACCCTTTCATCCTGGAGGGGAAGGTATTCTTCCTTCCGGGGCTGACATGTATTCAAAGTACTCATTTTCTTGCCAAGGCACAGAGTGTGTAAGTTACTGACATATGGTACCACATAACACCACCTTGAACCAAGGGACTCATATTGTGGCAAAGGACGTATGAAAATGAGCACATGGTCATTGTATCCTACCATATATCGAATCACTCAGGAGCATCCAGCCTAATACAGTGCTGGAATGACTTCTTAACAATTCAACTATGGCATTAGCTTAGGGATGGTGTCTGAGGTTTGGAGCCCTATCCTTCAGAATGTGGCATACATTTTGAACTGAGAGCCTATCTATGGCTCCAAGTAGCTGAGAGGTAAAATACATGGATCCAAGAACTAAGGAGAAAATGTAAGAGCAGCCCCTCTCACCGCCATTTCATGTGACCCGTTAAGTTCTGCTAGACTGGAGGCTATAGCTCTAAGGAGCAGGACACGTCTACCAGGGGACATAGTAAAGATTCCATTAGACATACAGCAGCTCCTGGTCATTTGGGACTTCTATGACAGTAGTTCAACAAGAGTAATATACCAGCCTGAGCAACTGACCCTGATGATGAGGAGGAGTTAGGCTTTCTGCTGCACAGTAGGAGCTAAAGCACTGTGGCCTTCTTTAGTTCAGTGGCTGCCCCTGAAGCTTGCTAGTGGTAACAGTAACTACACAACTATGGCAACTGCAGCCCAACAAAGGCCCTCCGAGATGAAGGTTTGGGTTACCCACTGGTCATGTAACCCAGACCAACTGGCCAAGGTGACAAGAAATTTAGAATGGAGGATAGAGGAGGGAGGTGATATAGTTGCAGTCTCTGGACCAACTACTGCAACAGAGATATAGATTGTCCTACTAATGCTCATGTGGCAAGTCTTTCTTTTTTCTGATTGTCACTACTGGCCACCTTGAAGAATCAATAATAGAATAAAGTAAACTTAATGTGGAGCGCTTAGTGGGGAAAAGGGTGGACTGTGGCAGTCTCTGTCAGTGCCTCACCTACATCCTCTCACCCTTACCATGTCAGGGCTCAGTGGCTCAACTTCCAACTGCCAGCACATGCACTATTTTGCCTAAGAGCTTTCTTTGGCCTCCAGAGCCTGTATCAGGACAGAAGAGGCAGGGTTTTACACATCCATCAGCTTAGCTCCCTTAAAAGAGATAACATGGAAGTATTACACTAGCCCCCCAAGTTTCCCAGATGGCTTTAACACCTGTCACCCACTGTGCTAGCTGGCTTAATAACGTACTCTGTATGGGCTGCCTCTCCTTCCCCATCTTCTGCATTCCACGTGCTGGTGTCTCCTGTTTCCAGGTCTGATTTTGCCAGAATCCTACTTAAGACAGTCACCTTCAGAGGCTGCTAAGGAACCAACTCATTACTTTCAAAAGTTGTAAACCAGGAGAAACAAGTATTCGTGCTGCCTAGCCTATATAAGATGAAGTTATCTTACCAAATATTTGACAAGGAAAAACATCTTTTTATAGAAGTCCTCCAGCTAATAAACGAAAGGAAAATGATTGCATTAAAATGTCATCATTTGCAACTATTAAAGAATTACTGAATGTAGGCAATAATCATTGATTTCAAACCTTGAAGCAAAGAGACAGCTAGCCACCATGACACATCTCCTATTGGAAGTGCACCAAAAAAAAAACCACCTGTGATATAGTCTTATCCCCCCAGATTCAATGCTGAATCTGATCAAACATCTGTACCTACTACCAATTTATAGAAAATGTAAAAAATGATATTAAACACCACTCCAGGGAGGCAATCAGCAAAATCCAAACTGTGAGAATGCTACAGAACAAATCAACCAATTTCTTCTTTAAAAAAATAATAGTAATTGCAGGACAGAAAAAGGAAATGGTGAGGAGAATCAATAGCCTTAGGAGACATATTAACCAGCTGCAGTGATGAACCTTTTTGGACCATCTGTAAAGGTGAGGGGTGGGGAGAAGTGAGAAGAGAAGGGGAGAGTAGAAGAACAGAGGGAGAGAGACAAGATCTGCGTCCTATTTTCAAGTAACTTGTCCTTTAAAGAAAAGACTATTCATTCAATGAGATTTACCTATTAGTTGACTAGATGTCTAGTAACACTGCTTCTTCCTATAAGAGAGGGAAAAAAATAGATGACAGCCTAAGTGGAATAGGAGACGGCTTTGAAAATGAGAAATGCAACTTTAAAGAGCATTTGGTATTCTATTTTAAAGTATGTTTAACTCTAGCCTAGAACCCCTGGAGCTTATAACATTTGGGAGGGAAAGGGGGAAGAAGGGCATCTAACCCATATATTATTAAAACCTTCTTGTCTTTGCCTTTTCCTCTGCTTTCCTTCTTACTTCCTTCTTACAGAGAAAAGGGATTATTTCTCCCTTTTTCTGTGAGCTAAGCATCCATTCATCTCTGCGGAAACAGCACCTGGGCCCCAACAAACCTCAAAGAGTTGAGACTTGAAGACCTCTTTTGACATCAGAGAAAGCTTGAATGAGAAAGGTTTCCAGTATGCGTATTTCAGAGGCAGCTTTTCTGAGTTGCAGGCTTGTTTCTGAAGGCAAAAGAGGAGACTACGTTAGTTAGCATAAATACTTGCTTCAGCAATTCCCCCATTTATTCTACCTGAGCAGGTGCACAGTCCTTTAATCCTAACCGTCAAGAAAGGAAAGCTTGCAATTTCCATCGTTTGAAAAGAAATACAAAGTGGAGGGCTCGGGAGCAAGGGGGAGGGAGAGAGTGTGAGAAACGGACACACATACTGAAAGATGGGGGGGAGGAAGGTGGGTGGAGGGGAGAGAGAAGGTGGAAAAGAATGAACACATGATTTTATATTTTTCTCTGGGCTTTTTGTGAATAATAGATAACTCCTTGGAGTACAGAAAGATGGTTTTAAAAGATACGTCTTACAGACAGGGTGGGAAGTTAAATACCTCTCAAAATGTTCAAAAACTGTAAAGGAAAAATATTCAGAAGCAAAGAATTAAATAAAATTACTAGTTATTTCCATTCATCCCTCCTCACCTTCCGAGGGAGGCGGATATTGTAGAGGACTCTTTTTTGAGGGTGTGGAGGCTCAGCACATATAGGGATGCATTTTGGAGAAATCCAGGGAGGGCTAAATTGCTTTACATTAAAGAAGACAGCATATGGAAGCATCTAGAGAGAAGGATCCAGAAGGAGGTACTGGAGGAGCACAGGAAGGTGTGGAGAAGGTGTGAGGGAGGAAGCAGGAAGAGAGGGTGGAGAGAATGACAGAAGTGGAATATCTGCTCTAGGGAGAGAAACATCAAAGAAAGGCAGAGATGGATCAAGAGAATGTTTAGAGATTCTTGTGGCATGATACGCCATGTAAGATTTTCCTGCACCCCAATCCCTATCTCCTTCGAAATATTTTTAATTGAAGCTTTCACAAAAATCGAGAGAGAGAGAGAGAGAAGCTGAAACCTCAAGGCAGACCTGGATGAGAGCATGTCAGGATGTCAGAAGCAAGCACTTTTGGTTTACAGGACTAAAGTGCAAAAACCCAGAGAGGGTCCATGAAAACCTGTATAACTTGACCTCCAGCTAGGAAGATGTGACAAAACTTTCACTTGTCTCAGCATGCATAGACCAGAACATACTTTATCAGAACAAGAAGAGGAAAAGCCACCCAGTGAGAAATCTGATTTCTTAGTGAGAAAGTAATTGGAATTCTCTGCTGTGCTCACTAAAACCCTTGAGGCAGCTGACTGGTTGGTTTTCAGCTTATCTTACCAATTACCAACACCAACACCAAAATTACAAAACCATCAGTCACCCCGTGAGTCATCAGTGGGTTAGGCAGCTGCCTCTATGCATCCGGCTTCATACTTCAACTCACTTCCTGTAGTGTGACAGGGAGGGGTTTCTACTTCATTCATCAAACACTTGAGTGATCAGAACTATATCACCCATCTGATAGGACATCTCCAGTACACCAGTAAAAATAAAAAAAAAATCGATGTACAGAAAAGCAACTCTTTCTGTCGTTTGTAACAGAAAAGTATTACATTGTTTAACCTGGGTGTGATTTACATGGCTGTCAGGACAAGTAAGCTTTATTATAGCCCAATTGCTGGACACAACCTGCCAAAACCTTGCCTGACGCCTGGCATGTCCACTAAAATGTCCTTAATAGTATTTGCTGTAATTTAACATACTAAATCAAAAGAAATGAGAGTATTTTTGAAGTTCCTATGACTAATGTCTGTATCAAATAATCTACTTGGAAATATAATCACAAATATTTCTTCCACCATTTAGAAGGAATCATGCTACAGATCAGAGAACTGAGAGAATGCAAACAAAACAAACATGACAAATTGCTACTGAAGTGAAACATGTTAGAAACAAATACAAATCCAGTAGGAAAATCCTTCTAGTGAACAGGGACCTAGGCACAATACATGCATTTATTTATTTTACTCATGTCTGATCTACTCCCTAAAACTGTGTCAATGAGTTCAAAATAAGAATCACACATACCAAAAAAAAAAAAAAAACATTGTGTAGAAAAAGAGACAAATTAAACTAATAAATATACAAGCTATTATTGAACAATTCTGTTGAACATCATGTGTGATACTGGCAGCAAAGACAAAAAGAGAGTAAGATAGCTTACAAATTACTCATTTCCTAACACAAAAACAAGAAATAGATAAATAAATAAATCTTTACAAAAATATTAATAATGCAAGTTCCTCAGGAGGGGAGAACGTTTTTCTTGTATAAGATTCTAAAAGATATTGACCTCATAGTCCTCATCCAAAGGGCATAAAAATATCTTTAGCATCTTTTTTACTGGATCCAATAACCAAGAGATTTTGTCTATTGGAAAACTCACTATTACTTGGTCATAAAACAAATTATTGAAATACTTATAATCCCCAAACTTCCATTTTGGAAATTATGTCAAGAATTCTTTTTGCAATAATATGAACTGCTCACTGATTTTTTAAAATGATCAATTTCAGTTCTCCCACCCAATTTTCTCTACCTTTTCATAGACAGAATCCCAAAAAGTAGGACATGGCTCACAAACTGGGAGGCAATGCGATCAGAGCAACTCCACCAAACAACAGAAACAACCCCAGGAACTTAGGTATTACAAATACAAACTCCAACCCTCTACAGTAAAAAAATGAGCTAAACATGCTTAAAGGAACTTCCTAATCCTAGAAACTCAATACTATCCGAATAGTAGAATCAAAGTATTAGAACCAATTTTCGGGCAGGGGGAGCAAGTATTTATTATCTTTTGTCATGGAAGTTCATGTGATAGAGCACGAATGCCTTTTTATCTTTACCACTTCTCTATTCAGACACTGTTTAATTAGGTTAATAGAAACATTTAAGGTTCTGATAGTCTTTTAATTCACCTGGGCAAACAGGGACAGTTGGAATTCAATTTTGGAAAGAATGATACAGCCATTTGAAAAAGCTTTTCCTTTAATCTCCCTGAACACATTTTTGGCATCTTATTAACATTTTCCAAATTGAATGAATCTGTCTCTTTGTGTTAGCAGATAACTTAAGAATAGGGAGAAGCCAGCAGTCATTAGCAATTTATCGTCCTTACTGATAAATTGGAAGCTGGGCTGCCCAGAACATTAAGTTATAAGGGCAGCAGAGACAAGTGAAGAGTCAATGATGCAGACTGAATGATATCACGGCACACTCCGCTTCCTCTGGGTCCATCAGCTGGCTGAGGACTTTCCTTCCAGTCACTCAACTCTGGAGAAGTTGACAATCACATGCATTTTCCCCAGACAGCTCTGCAGAGCCACCATGCCTCTCTACATGTTGTAGTCTTAAATCATCCAAACAAAATAGGAGAAAATAGCTAGGAAAAACATCAAGCAAATAAACAAGAGAGGAAATACTTTCCTAGACACATATAAAATGCATTTGCATGTACTAGGAAAGAACTTGTCACAAATAGAATATATTGAACATTTATGTATTTATTTATTACTTAGAGACTTTCCATGAACTTCTTATCTCTCCAGCTTCACTCTCTACCCGCCTTCCCACTGGTCCTTGTGCTCCAGCCACACTGGCCTCCCTCCTGCTCCTCCAGTATGCCAAGATCTCGCTCCCAGGCAGGGACTTGACACTCACCATCCCTCTAGAGAGAACTTTATCCCTGCAGAGCTCCCCAGAGTGGCCCCTTCACATCCTTCCAGTCTCATATTAGATGTCCCTTTTCAGAAAATCTACCCCTGAATCTCTTCTTTCACCCTAATGACCTCATCTTAACTCTGTAAAGACTATTTCCAAATTAAGGTCACATTCTGAGGTACTAGGAATAAGACCCTCAGCCTATGAATTTTGGGAGGACACACTTCAAACTATAACATTGCATCTTAAGTACTTGAGATCAGGAATGTGTCTCATTTGTTATTGTATTCTCAACATTTAGCACAATTAATTATTGAATTAATTAATAAAGGCTGTCCTGAGGGTCACTCATCTGTTGTGTAAGATCTTGTGCTTCGATCTCAAATGTCTTTTTTTTTTTAATATTGAAAGCTTGATCCCTGGTAAAAGTTCAGCATTTTCAGAATATGAAACTTACACACAGTCTTGCTCTAAAAAACATTGATAATTCCAGTGAAGCTGGGAAAGTTCAGTTATAACAACCTGGAACAAAATTTAGAATTCACAGGAAAAGTTTAGCAAGAATCATAATTAAAATTCCTGACATTTCCAAGGCAACTTTCTCATATATTATCACATCGTGTCCTCACATCTTCCATTCATTCATCAAATAGTTATCGAGTACCTATTATTTGCCAGGTGTGGCAGTAGGCATGGCTATAACCCTGAACAAACTTTTGTTCCTTTCCTTAAGGGTGTCATAGTAAGGGAAGGAGGCAAACCAGTCAAGAAGCAATGTCAGGCCTGTGGAAAACCAGGACAGGTGTCATTATCCTATACAGAGAGACTAAAACACCTACATTGTGTGTTCCTCTGGGGAGAATCATAGGATCATCCACCCTTTCTACAAAAAAAAGAAACCTCCCAGGGGCAAAAGTAGTGATTCCCTAAACATACAAGTGCATTATATTACAGAAGTAAAACTCAGCTCTGGTCCACACCATGTGGCTGTGACAACTTCAAGGAGGGGGAGAGAAAGAGCCTTCCCCTGCTAGCAATAGCAGCACAGCTCCTGTTCCCCAGTGAGAGCTACCCCAGTAGTTCCATACCAAAATAATGTCTCACCTTCTATGTCCTACCAAAAAGTGGGGCATGGTTTTCTTTAAAAGCCCTTCTCCATGTCAAAAGGCCAAAGTACTGAAGACTTAGTTTATAGGTCAGCCCCACAGGTTCCCCTCAAAGTCAGTCCATCCATTTCACACTCTAAGAAACTTTGTGTAACATTTATAAACTGTAACTTGACTCATCTCAGACCAGTCGAGAGAAAAAGGTGCTATAAGAAAAGGGTAATTTCAGAATAACCTGAGCTTGTTTCTTTAGTTGGAGGGAATGCACAGCAACACTTCTCGGAACCTCCTTTCTTCTCCTGTTGGTTTTCTTACATACCACGGATGTCTTCATAACTCTCTCTCTCTCCCTCTTCAAAATGTTCATTAGAAATCAAATCAAAAAACTATGGCTCCCCACCCCCGCCAGTTTATGAAGGGAATCTAGAGACAAAAAGTTAGCAACACAAATCCACAAATATTTATAGAGCACCCACTGTGCAGACTGGGCTCACTGACCCTCTGTGATTGGGGGAAAAATACAAAACCTGGTGTCTGTCCTCAAGGTTCTGCCATCTACTAGCAGGTAAAAGACATGGGCACCAACCAGCGCAGTTCATGACAGAGGGCTACAAAACCTAAATGAGGCACCACGTGTCATGCTAAACTGAAGGGTTTGAATCTTTTAAACAGCTCTCCCCACCGACTGGTTGTCAAAATGATTTGTCACCGACTGATAAAAACAAAATTTCCATTTGTTCCAGTCCATACAAGGGATTTCACTTCACCAAAGTACACTCCTAATAAAGGAGGTGTCTACCAAAATCCTGACGCATAACTGTTATTACCAGCTCCCCTCGACAATCTGTTCATTTAAATGCCCGCAGCCAAGGTGGCATGCATCCCCCCGCTGTCACTACCGCTGCACGTCATCTGCAATCAGAGACAATGAATGTGATCCGCAAAGAACTCAAAACAGTGGGAGCCTGCCCTCAACTCCTGGCGACAAAAGAGTGATGGAAGCTGGGAAGAGGCACAGTGGGGACAGAGTGGGCAGTGGCAAACTCTGGGCGGAACTGGTGGTTTCCTGAAACAAAGCTGCCTGAAATGTGATCACACTGCAGAAAACACTTGGTTTAAAAAATAAAGATATTACAGCTCACGGTCCCTTTGTATCTGAGACAGACCATGTTGTAGGTATGAGTCAGAATCCAGGGCTAAGAGATCAGATAAGAAGTTTCAAAACTGTTTTGGCCAATTAAAATGTTCAATGATTTAATAATTTTTTTTTCCCCAAAGCAGACACTCCACTGGGCACTGAGTCTACATTTAAATAAAGTGACTATGGAAAGTGCTGTAGTTATCTGTTGCTGCATAACAAACCATCTCAAACTTGGTGGCTTAAAATAATTTATTCTTATATTTCATGGTTCTGAGAGTTGACTGAGGTCAGCTAGCACTTCTTGTTTGGGGTCCTTATCAATTAGGTTCCCCAGAGAAACAGACCAACAGGGTATATATGTATATATAGAAAGAGATTTATTTTAAGGAATTGGCTTACGCAATTGCGGAGGCTTGGTAAATTCAAAATCTGAAGTGGAGGCCGGCAGGCTGGAGACCCATGGAAGAGTTATTGTCTAAGTTCAAAGGGCTCTGCTGGCAGAATTCACTCCTCTTAGGGCTTCAGCAATCATTTTCTTAAGGCATTCAGCTGATTGGATGAGGTCCGCCCACATTACAGAGGGTAATCTGCTTTACTTAAAGTCCACTGATTTAAATGTTAATCTCATCCCCAAAATGCCATCACAGAAACATCCAAAATAATGTTTGACCAAATATCTGGGCCCTGTAACGCAGCCAAGTTGACACATAAGATTAACTGTCACAGGGTCCCTCGTGTGGTTGCAGTTAGATAGCTGGGGCTGGAGTTGTGCCTAGGCTCACCTGGGCTGGACTTCCAAGGTCCGCATGGCTGGCCGTCCTTGCCGGTGCTGGCTAGAGTCATCTGAGGTTGTCGACTAGAGCACCTTGGCTGTCTGTTGATCATGTGGTTTAGGCTCCTTCACAGCATGGGGCCCGTGGTAGGTCGACTTCTTACATGGCAACTCAGGGCTCCGAGATGACAAGGCAGAATCTGCCAGTCCTCTCGTAACTTTCACCACCATGTTTTCAATCAAGCATGTCATTGAGGCCAGCCCAGATTCTAAAGGAGGGGATTAGACTGCACCTCTCAGTGCGAGGAGGAGCAAAGAATTGGTGGTCATCTTTAATCTACAACAGAAAACCTACACTGAAATCTTAACCATGAGAAGTAGCCGACAATGAGGATAGTAATAAAAAACACTTTAGGCAGAGGCCTGGCCACAGTGCTGTGGGTGGTATTACGTGATGGGCATCAACCACATTTCACTTGCCCATTGTCCCAGTGAGTGACACCTAGATTACCTATGACTTCTGCTGCCATAAACAAGGGTGCAATGAACATCTTCATGCTCTTATGGATAGCGTGAGATTTTCTCTAGGATGGCAGCCTCTCTAGGCCATGGAGAGAGGGGGTGATGGATGCATGTACTTCAGTTGGCTGATTTCTGACACATTGTCCTCCAGAATGGCTCTACTGGTTCGTACAGCCACCGGCAGTGTGCAAGGGTTCCTGTAGCCCCACATCCCTACCCAAGTTTAGCTTTACCCAGCTTTCCAGAATAATTGCATTTTCATTTGTGTTTTCCTAAATACTAATGAGTTTCTATATCTCCTCATAAGCATTTCAGCCATTTGGGGTTCATCTTCTAGAAACTGCACGTTCATAAGCTTTGCCCATCTTTTTAATCGAAAAATGAGAACATCTTCTGTTTTTTCTTGTTAATTTACAAAATTCTTTGTTTCAGTCATTAATTTCTTATCAGTTTTAGATGTTGCCAATATCTTCTCTTTATCAGTCATTTGTTAACATTGTTCATGGTTTTCTCCTTAGAGCAGAAATTTCTCATGTTTAATGTAATTAAATTATGTATTTTGTGTCTTTTAGATTAACTTCTGGGGACTTATTAGTTCATTCTCCAACCTATAGGTCATAAACACACAACGTATATTATCTTCATAGCTTTATCCTCTGCTTAAAGTTAGAGAAATCTGGAGTTCAAATATATGGTGTTAATTAGGATCCAGTTTTATTTTTTTCCATATAGTAAGCCAAGTTTCCCAACATGATTTATTAACAATACATACTTCCTTATTGATTTTGTTGCTTATAATTCTTTTTTATCTACTCCATTCTATCTGTAGTTATTTTTCCTTATATATTCTGCAGTTCAACTTTATCTGCTTTCTGTTTTCTTTGATCAAAGTTACTATATTCATTTACTTATTAATTCTTTCAAGGTAAGCACTTTTGCTTTCGTTACTCTCTATGTTGTTCTCTTGCTCATTGTTATTTACCCACATTGTATCCTTCTCGGATTGGGGCTTTTGCTCTTTTGAAAAATACTTTTGAAATGAATTATTACTTTAGATTAGTTTAATGTTTTTCTCTCTGACAAAAATATTTGAAACTATAAATTACTCTGTAAATACTGCTCAGTCGTGTTCCCACAAATGTTGAAATGTAGTATTTTGATTGCCATTTAGTTTTATTCTGTAACTATTTTATAATTCCTTTTGAATCGAAGGGTTATTTGGTACTTGGTAACTTAGTTTCCAGTTACAGGAAATATTTTTAGTTAGATTTTTTTTACTGGTTTCTATTCTTCTTTTTTATGACCAATATAGGCTGTGTAATATTGATTCTTTGGATTTATAATTCTCTGTGGCCTACTGCACACTCAATACTGGAAAATTTTTTTGTGTGAATTCAAAAAGGGTAAATTTTCTCTGTTTTGTGGATGTCAAGTTCATACATATATACTCTCGGCTTTTTATATTATTCAGATCCTGTATATCACTGCTGTATCTGCCATAGAAAACATACCATTGGAGCATCTGTTTTTATCTGAGAAATTGTTTCTTGTAATTGGTAAGTGTGTTAGTTTTCTGTGATTACTGTTAAAAAAAAAAATTAGCACAAGTTTGGTGGCTTAAAACTATAGAAATTTATTCTTTTACAGTTCTGGAGGGCAGAAATTCAAAATCAGTTTCCCTGGGCCAAACCCAAGGTGTCAACAGGGCTTTACTCCCTGAGGCTCTAGAGGAGAAACTATTCCTTGCCTCTTCCAGCTTCTGGCGGCTGCCAGCATTCCTTGGCTTGGGGCCCATCACTCCAATCTCTGCCTCTCTGGTCACACTGTCTTCTCTCCTTCTGTCTTATTCAATCTCCCTCTTCCTGACTCATAAGGCCACTTACAATTGCACCTGGATGAGCAAGGATAATCTCCTCATTTAATCACATCTGCAATGTCTTTTCTTGTTTATTTGTTGTTTTTGTGGGTTTTCTTGCCAAGTAAGATAACATTCACAGGATTCAAGGATTAAGATGTAGATATTTTTGGGGAGGAAGGCATTTTCCAGACTATCTCAGTGAGTGTAACCCATATGGACTTATTTTAACCACCATGACATTATGATTTATTTCTGCCATCTCACTTCAAGATTTTCATTTACTATACTTTATTCATATTTTCCAGTTACTATAATTTTCTTCTTTTTAGTAGATAGATGGAGTTTTCTTTTGCTACTTTAATGATTACAAATCTATTTACATTCCTATGGTGATTGCCCTTCGATCTTTTACCATTAGAGTTACTAAGAATCAGCCTCAAGGAAGTTTGCCCATAAGCGCAATTGCAGCCTGTCACCTGCAGAAGCACTGCCTGTCAGAGCCTTCCTCTTCCCCTTTCTCCCTCTCCTCTAGACACTAGGAATAAGTCCCATTTGTTGAACTCTACAATGCAGCAGGCCCTGTGCCAGACCTTTAAACTTGTCACCTCATTTATCCTTATAACAAAACTTGTCAGTTAATATTAATGTCCCACTTTTTCAAATGAGTAAACTGAGGGTTTAGAGAGGTTACAGAACTTGCCCAAAATCACAACACTTGCCCAAAGTGGCAGTGTTGGGTTTCAAACCACTGAACAGCATTGATTCTGTTTCAACTTTGCACTTTGTTACAACAGTATGAGATGTAACTGCACACAAAGTCATGTTGAAAAGAGTTGCTTACTTTTTTTTTTACAAATGTAACTGGTTTATAAATAAAAGCATGCACCTGGTTCAAAGATGCCTAAAACAACCAATATGCTTCAGTTCTCTCTCTCTGTCTCTGTCTCTCTCTATATATATCTCTCTCTCTCTTTCTCTCTTTAAAGGCAGGGTCTTGCTCTGTTGCTCAGGCTGGAGTGCAGTGGTGTGATCATACTTCACCGCAATATAGAACTCTAGTACTCCTGGGTTCAAGCAATCCTTTCACCTCAGCCTACCAAGCTGTTAGGACTAAAGGCATGAGCCAACACACTGGGCTAATTTTTTTATTTTTTGTAGAGATGGGGTCTTGCTACCTTGCCCAAGCTGGTCTTGAACTGGAGGCCTCAAGCTATCCTCCTGCCTTGGCCTTCCAATGTGTTAGAATTATAGGTGTGGGCCACCACACCCAGTGATTTTTCTATAACTATACAGTACAGCAGAGATACTATGCATTTTGCAATCAAAAGACCTAAATTCAAAGTCAGTTCGGCTACTTCTTAGAGAATTAAATTTTAGATAAGTCATGTAAATTATCAAAGCCTCATTTTATCATCTTTAAAATGAGGGCAATGACAGTGTGTGACTTGTAGAGTTATTGTGAAAGTACATTTATGACCATGTTTTTTAAGTTTCTATATGTATTTAAATCTTGGCTGTTTATTACTAAGCAGAATGAAGCATCAAAAATATACATGGAGGTCCTTAATATATTGGATATACTGTTAGATTGACAATCAGGAAAACATGTGTTCCAATTTTAGTTTTGCCTTGGTTTCCCTGTCAGTCAAATGAAGAAACTCAACTAAATGACGTTCAAGGCCCTTTCCAGCTCTAGTCCTCTTTGAATCTATTCACACCGACTACACAGAACGGGGCTGACAGTGCAGTTTTTACTTTGCTTTAGTGCCCTCTGGAAAGAGGATATTTATGAAGCTGAATAACAACAGTGGTATGTTGTGCTTTTGTCATGTTTTCCTTGACATCAGAATAATGGCCACAGCGAGATTTTGTATTAAATTTTGTTGTCAGGGTGCCACTCATTGATCAGAGAGCAACTCCTGGGGAAAGCACTGAGATTATGGGAGTTGAAAGATTACCTTTTAGCTCAGCCAAACAAGCAAAATGGAAGCCTCTTAACTTTTCATTGGAGTGATCTGTTATGCTCCTGTTCCCAGAGGCTGCAACAAAACTCAACAGTCAAAAATCTAAATCACAATCTTTGGAATTGGCTTAAGAAGCACATGCAGTATTATATCATAATTTTAGGTCAAAAAAAATGAAAAATATCTACTTTTATAATGCAATCAACAGAATCTTCTTGACTAGGTGAGGGGGGAAGGTGAAAAGCAGAAGGTGCTTCATATCCGACTCAGGTAGATGCAGGAAGAGCGCAATTTTTATGCTTATTACAGGGGAACATGGAGAAACACTGCTTTAGAAAGACAAATTATTCTTTATATGTTTTCTGCTTCGGGTTAGGTTTTTGACCTACCACAGATCCAAAACTGTGAAAAAGAGCATATACTACATTATTTCAGTAATAAAGGTAAAAAATAAAAAAATAGGAAAAAAAGGAAAAATAAAAAAGAGCATATACTCAGTAGGTACAATACTCAAGAAGGGTCCCCCAAGCCGAACAGAGATACGCCTTGAAAACTCATGAATCGACTCATGAGAACATGAATCAAAGGCTTGATTACTAACAGTGCCCCCTCACCCCCTGCATCCAGAATCCATGCATTCTCCAGCATACTTGTGATTTCCTGTGTTGGAAATTTATTTTCAATGTTCTCTTCCTTTCAATGTTCAGAATGAGTCATACTGGGCTCCTGAATAAAGGCCATTTGCAAACATTAAATTTCCATCTATCTTCTTGGCTGCCCATAACAGAATATTGTAAAGAGCTTGTCTCTTGATACCTGCCTATTGTTTCTCAAGTTGCCACTTCACCATATTTATACTATGCAAACAGGCAGCTGGCCACTCGGTTCTTTTTGTGCCCTTTGATTGCAATTATATACTGCTATCCAAAGGTGAGGATAATTATTCTTAGTGTTTACACACTGCTTTGGGCAACAATCAACAGCCAGTTACTTTTCTGAGAAAAGAAAAAATCATGTCCTCTATGTTTTCCCTCCCATGTTATGATTTGAATCTTGAATAGAACACACTGATTTCACAGTGTTGGGGACAATCTGTACAGTTTTGAGGCTCAGCACCCTTGTCGACCACTGTTTATCAAGCGCATTTGTCGTGATTGAGATTCAGCTGACATGCGTGACGTGCCTTCTCCAAGACAGCGCTTTCCAAACACTTTCACAATCACGGATCGATACATTGGCAGGACGTTCAGTGATCAACTTAGGTAGTCAGATTTGAAACCAGTCCAAGTAAGTGGACCAAGTTTTCATGTATTGGTTCTAGTGTTTGTAAATCCACATTATCACAGGTAAAATTTAAGAAACCTGAATAAGTCAATTGTATCATTGTCAATATCCTAGTTGCAATACTGTACTATAATTTAACAAAATGTTACCATTGGGGGAAACTGGATAAAGGGTGCACAGGGTCTCCCTGTATTATTCCTTAAAACTGCGTATGAATTATCTAAGTAAAAACTTCACCTAAAATCCACATTGCCTTACATGGCATTTATGTGGCATTCACTGTGGGGTGCTTGCTAAGACACATAGATAGAACAATCTTCCACTTTCTGAACATTTATCTCTGAGGCTCTGGACACTTCCGCCATTAGAGAAGGTTATCTCTTATTTATCCCTACCTCCACATACCTAGCACTATCCCAACCAACATCCCTTAATTCCTTCTGCTGGAAAACTCTCACTGGCAGTCCTTTGCTGACAGGCTTAGATATTGATTTCATTCAACAATAGACCCTAAAGCAAACTCAGGGTGATAAATATATCCCTGGACATAACTTGGTTAGATGGTTTAACTATGAAAGTTTATCATGATTATGTTGTATCATGATTTAGTTTTTTATAAGGTAAATTTTGCTCTTTTATTATTGCTTCTGTTGCCATTTTAAATTCTATAAATGGTACTGCTTCCTTAAATCATTTTCTTGACCCTCCAGAAGCTCTTAGAATCTCATTTTAGGGATTTTTATGGAGACTTCCTCACAAAGGCATGACCAATTATGAATCCAATCTCCAACTCCTGTCCCCTCCTCAGAGGATGGGGATATGGTGGAAAGTTGCAAGCTTCTAATCATCATCTGGAACTTCCGGTGACTGGCCCCATCCTGAAGCTATCCAGGAGCCAACCAAGAGTCACCTCGTTAGAACAAAAGATGCTCCTATCATCCTGGAAATTCCAAGAGATTTAGGAGCTTTGTATAAGTCACTCCTATCACCCCTATCATTCAGGAAATTCCAAGGGTTTCAGGAGTTCTGTGTCAGGAACAGAGGACAGAGAAATATATAGAAATGTATATTTGGCAGGACAAAATATACATTTCTTACTATGTCATAGGCAGGAGGGTGGAATGTAGTCTGGTTCAAGATATCTTCCCTACTTTGGGGTAAACCGATGACATTCATGAGATGTCATTTTATACAATAGCCCTGCAGGTTGCGAATGTTAATGTTTTATGAAGTCATATGTGTTTTCTAAACATGGCCTCCTTAGCTGCTGTTTGCCAACATCTGTAAAAATAGCTCTGAGTAAACTTTCTCCCTTACCAAGGACTAACAAAATGAGGACACGATCTCTAGAGAAACAAACAAGACTCTTAACCAAGCCAAACTCTTTGCCAACTTACGGTCTGTTTCCATCTTCTGCAATGCTTGTCCCCAACTTTTCTCCTTGTTAATTCCTAGGGGTCCTTTGGTGATCAGCTTACATACCTTTGCCTCAGAGATGCATTCACCAGTCATTCAACAAAATTGAAGTTTCCTTTTGTTAATTTCTACTAAGGGGCTCTGTTCTTTTCCTCCTTAGAATGTATCTGTTGGTTATGGTATACTTATCTGGGTCATTTGCTTAATGCCAATCTGTCCTCTAGTCCATAAGTTCCACAAGAGTATGGATCATGTCTGTTTAGTTCACCACTGTCTACCTAATGCCTGTCACAGTGTTAATACTCGGTAAATGGTTGTGAAATGAATGAACAAACAAGCTAAGGAACAAGAGATTCTGTTGTGTTTGGTTTCTTCTGCATTTGCCTATTTCCGAAGTCCCAAGGGGAACAGATACCATCTGCTGTGCAGATGTTGACTATTACCATCACTATTTCATCTGAACTTTTGGACCAAGATCTCCCCCAAATTTAGGGACTATCTGCATTTTATAATGTGTTTTGATCCAGAAACCACATAAAGCCCTGTCTGCAGATGGGAAATCTGTATAAGGTAGTACAAACCTGGAATTTATGTCCAAGAAACCTGAATGTGGATTTAGTCTAGCTTAATGTGGTTGGGCAATGATTTAAATAACCTTAGCTCCGGTATGCACAACTGTAGGAAATAATATCGTCTGCTTGAATCTTTGTTACACGGATAAAATGAAATAGAAAAAATACTAGATGCCTAGTACTAGAATAACAAAGGAGTTCATCTTATGTCCAGTTTAGACCAATTGATAGTGGCTTTCTGGAGTACCATGCTGAGCAATATGAGGTCTCATTGAGGTTCGGTGAAAGAGTGCCATGACTGATTAGCAGCATCGGCCAAAGGCAAAGCAAAGAGAGTGATGGGAGGTTTGCCCTGTGTTTACCAACTAAGGACTAGCAAATGGCAGACATTTAATGGTTGTTAATTGCCTTCTTTCTTCGCTGCTGTAAATTCTAAGTAAATCTGAAATAAAGATTACCATAAAACATCTTAAAACCTAAAGAAAAAAAGTAAGGGTAATTGAAGACTTGTTAATATTAAGCTAGAATGAAAATGTGACTTTTAGAAGATGGGTAGAACTACTCGTGGGTTCTAATAATGTGTATTCACCGAAGTCCAGGTACAATTCAGCACAAGATTGTGTTCTGACAGTCAGCCTCCCTCACCCGGCGGAACGGTACAAGTGACTCAAATTGTTACCGCCCCCGTCATAAGCAGCACAAATCTGAACATCTGTCTTGTGACAAATGGAGCACAACACTCCAGGCTTTTAAAGGATTCAGCTTCCGTGAAGATAATTGATGGGCTTTTGTAAGTAGGTTAGTAAGTAGTACATTTGAACTTGGCACAGGTGTTTTCATGCAAGCACAGCAATGATCAGCCCAGATAAGGTGAGGGGGAAAGATACCATTTAGAAACTACATTCAGCCCCTGCCACCGAGGGCAGCTGAACACAAAGCCAGCTTGGAGAGCAGAAGCAGAAACACAAAACCATGGATACAATTTTCAAAGGTGTTCTGGAGGGTCCCAAAGGACCCTGAACTAAACCAAATTTCAGTGTGTAAAAATACTGATTTTTATAATTATGCTCTCATTCCAACTTTTTCAAATAAACTCAACAGCAAAGAGGAAAACATGTGTTTTTCTTTCCTGAATCTTTCTGAGCATTTTCTAGGGTAAATTACTAAAAACCTGTGCCATGTCTGAATGGGAACAGTCATTTGACATTTGGTTCTGCCAGCGAGGGCAATCCACAGCCCCAGAAGGCTCAGTGTGCCCCATCACACCCAAGCACACCCTCTCACTCGCTCCCAGCCCTACACCACCCTCTGGGAAGCTGTCGGCAGCAGTTGGACCACCACAATTAAGTGCTATTAATATTTGTAACACTTTTTTACAATACCAAGGATAAGAAGTAATTTGAGGGCAATTCGGTGAATGGCACCCCTGAAATAAACTCTTTGTCTCCATTTGGTGAATCTACAAAGTACCAATTCAAAAATTAAAGAGGCTCCATTTTCATATCAAAGATCTAGCTGGTAGTGACTGGGCTAGAGAACTTAAATGCAAGCTTCCTGATGTTAATGCTATACTTGTCCTTTGTATCCTTCTGCCATAATCAAGTTTAGAAGAGCAGGACAGCCTCAGGCTTACAAAGGAGCCACCTACATTTCCAGTCCCAGCTCCGCCACTGTCTAGACTGTGTCAGGCAACTCGCTTAAATCTCTCTGGTTAATGAAAAGTGTAGGACAAGGTGATTTCTGATGTCCCTTCTAAATCAGACACTGTCTAGTCTATAAAGATTGAGCCAGGGCCGGGCCCGGTGGCTCACGCCTACAATCCTAGCACACTGGGAGGCCGATGCAGGCGGATCATTTGAGCTCAGGAGTTCAAGACCAGCCTGAGCAAGAACGAGACCCCTCTCTCTACTAAAAAAAAAAAAAAAAAAAAAAAAAAAATAGAAATTAGTTGTACAACTAAAAATATATAGAAAAAATTAGCCGGGCATGGTGGCGCATGCCTGTAGTCCCAGCTACTCGGGAGGCTGAGGCAGGAGGATCACTTGAGCCCAGGAGTTTGAGGTTGCTGTGAGCTAGGCTGATGCCATTGCACTCAAGCCCAGACAACAGAGTGAGACTCTGTCTCAAAAAAAAAAAAAAAAGATTGAGCCAGTCTCCTGTTTCCTCCTTAAAGAGAGCTCTGCAGCTTCCAGATACTGGTAGTTAAACAGTTCTCTACTGTATGCAGCCTCAAAACAGCCACCCTTGAGGCAGCATTGTCTGAGTTCCTTGGAAGAAACAGCCCTGACATTTACTGCTTGGACTTAGTTTCTTCTCTAGAGGCAAGTCAGCTTCATCCAGAGCCCTCAAAGATAGCTCAGTAACCTACCAAGAGTGCTCCACAGAACCTGATCTGCAGAGCCATTTCCTGTATTTGGACTTTATACCTGTACATAGCAGGCAGCCTTTGCATTAGAAGTACCTTTTGAATTTCCACAATATAGAGAGATGCGGTTTGGTTGAGTAGTGTCATTTGGGAGGCCTTCATAATGTCTTATTTGGTACTGCTGGAGGACTACTTTATGAATTTTAGGTAATATCCTGCATGGTATCAGTGAACTGTCAATGCAGCAGTTTAAATCCCAAACAGTACTTGTGAACTTGATGGATGCATGGTCCATAATCCTGTACACTCATCTAAGGCCTTTCTCACATGAAGTGACAACAACGAGGGATGTGTGCATGACAAGTGTCCAGGCACTGTGTATTATCAGGCTGGCAGAATGCTTGTGTCGAGTCTCCTTCAAGATAACCTCACAACAGGAAGCAGTTTTGCTGACTTCAAACTCTTAATAGACCCCAAAGCAATTCTTTCTTTTCTTTCAAAAACACACTGAACACACTTCGAATCCAAGATGGAGAGAGAATTCAGTTGTTTGCTGTTGGTACCTAGGAGACGATTTTCACTTTCAGTGGAGGTCCAGCTTTGTGGGTTGCTAAAAATTGATGCTATAGTCATCTCCAGAAAGTTGATGCATGTAGAAGTGGTTTAACACTCAATGCCCAAACGCCCCATGAGCACATTAACACTGAATCTCAGCACCTGTCTGCATGCATAGAGAGCAATGCAGCCGCAGCGCAGAAGTCAGGAAGTAGCTCTCACCAGTTGAGTTCCTGATGGCCTAGCCACAGAAAGAATGAAAGATTCCAGCCAAAGCGGCAATATTTTCACAAGACAGTTGTGCCACCGAGGTGGCCTTGATCCAGACCAGGTTCCCGTGTACAAACAATGTCCTGAATAACCAGAGGATATGCTGGATGAATCATTGGTTCTGTTGCCATCATGCACAGATGAATAATCACACCCCTGTCTTCTGCTGTTCACTGTTGTGGCATATTTGTCTCCTCTGTCTCAGGATCTCTGTGGAGAGAAGTAGCTGTTGGCAGGAGTGAAAAGATTTGCGAGCCCAGCCACCATTTGAGGAAGACAGTCCAGTGACAGCAGTTTTGAACTTGGCTGTTTCTTTCATCTACACTTACCCTGCTGACTCCTAAATCTTTCTTGCTCACCCCCAACTTTCTGTTGTGCTCTACATCATTATTTCCATCTGCTTGCTGAGCATTACCTCAATGTCCTATAGTCACATGAAAATCAAAAAGAAAGTTCGCCTGACTCGCCCTATCTTTTATCTTCACTTTCCATGAATCACTATATCTGTTGACTCTATCCCCAAAAGGTCTCATGAGGCTGCTGCATCCACCCATCCCTTCTACTGCTCCAAACCATCATCAGTTCTTGACTCTAATCTAATCTTCATGCTTCTGAGCTCACCACTACTCCAGGATGACCTTTCTGAAATGCAGATCTAATCACGCACTCTCCAGCTGGAAAACCCTCACTGGCAGTCCATTGCTAACAGGCTTAGATGTTCACTTTGCTCAACAACATTGATCATTTCCAGTGGCGGCTCCTGGTCTCCTCTCCCTCTCTCACAATTAGCTTTATGCCTAGAAGTTGTTCAATAAATGTGATGGCCAAACTTGGCCCATCTCTTACAAACAAGTGGAAAGAGCATATCTAGAGTTATGATCCCAAGGTGAATCTAAGAGGTTGCAGGTGCTAGGTTTTAAAGCCCAGGACAGAAGGTTTGAAATCCCTTCTTCCACAACCCATCACCAGCTGGCTCTGCTTACTCAGTTCTCAGCCTTGTGAGCCAGGGGCTTTATGTTCTCATGCTAAAAGAAGTTTCCTGCTGAGGAAGAGCAGAAGAAATAGAGCTGGGATTAGAAGTTCCAAGACTGTGACAATAGAGAAGGCTGTTATTACCAAGTGTGCTAACCAAAAAATGCAAATTCTACTGCCTTGAATTCTCAGCAACAAAGAAATATGGGTTTGCTACCCAATTATTTTCTGATGTTAACCTTACACAGCCCTCCACTCCACTTGTCTTTCCATCTTACCACATATTTCCTGTTTTTCGACTCTGTATTCAAAAGGTATATCTGGAATATTCCAGGTTTGGAATCAACCTACACAATTATATTAAGAAACCCATTATGCAAATGCTGACATTTGAATAAGGGGTTATTGAAAAGAAGGATATACATTTCAAGACACCAGACAGAGAACTCAATAGAGACAGTTTTCCTCCTCTGGAAAAAGCATGTCCTATAAACTATGGGCTAGAGAAATCCCACAGCAGTCTCTCTAAATGAGGACTCTTCCCCTGCTGGTGTGGAGGAGGATCTTGGGAAATCAGGGGCAGCTTTTCAGCCTCTCCCCAGGCATGGCCATGCTTATCATTAGCTCCTTTTAAAAATAAGGTGGAGGCTGGGTGCTATGGTTTGAACATGTCTCCCGGCGTTTATGTGTTAGAAATGTAATCCCCAATGCAAGTGTTGAGAGGTGGCAATTTAAAGAGGTGATTAGGCCTCATGGATGAGATGAATTAATGCCATCATCACAGGAGCGGGTTTGTTGTCTTGTGAGTGGGCTCCTTATAAAAGGACAGGCTCAGCCCCCTTCCCTTTCTCACACTTGTGCTCTTTGGCCCTTCTGCCTTGGGATGATATAGCAAGAAGGCCCTCACAGGATGCTAGCACCTTGATACTGGACTTCCCAGCCCCCAGAAACATGAGAAATAAATTTCTGCTCTTTATAGATTACCCAGTCACAGGTATTCTGTTATAGCAGCACAAAATGGGTTAAGACACTGGAGCCTCCGGGGACATGCACATGGCCAGACATGACAGGGTCCATTTGCTAATTACACATAGCTACTATTCTGTTTCATCAGAATTTGAACTAAAGGACCAAAAGCCAAATGGAATTTCATGTTCCTATGACTGATTGGTCTTGATTTATGAAAAAAGAAGGACTCTGTGAGGACAAACAACAAGAATCAAATATATATCCTTGCCAGGGCTCATAAAATGAGATGTAATTGGTCTGGGCCTCTGTTATTTTAGTGCTGTAAGCAATCTTAATATCTTTAAGAAACTAAAAGCTTCTTTTATAAACCTGTTTAGGTTTAATTGATGATCTCAAGGTCAAAGTCAATAAATTTATGTTTCATTTTCCCTTTTACAGACCAAACAACAGGGTAAGCTAAAGTGCTCACACATATATCAAATGCCAGATAAAAACAGCATGTAAGTAACATCCTGGAGTATTAGTGGCTCTGGGCAGGTGCAGAACCTAAGTTCTCTGACATGTATGTGCTCAGAGAAATGGGCCCAGGCCCATTCATTCAATTTCCTTATCTTTAAAATTGACCTTATACAAATGTACCACAGAATTATAGTGTATTTGCACTGACACAGGGCTGAGTATTTTTTTAAAATATCAATTTAATATTACTGCTAAGTAGTACCATGTATACAAAAAAATATCAAGACCATGCATACCAAATAGAGTCATAAATCCACAAACCTCCAGAAAATATATAGCTCCTCTTTTTTGGACCAAAAAGCCATATTCACTATTTATGAAATCATTGTTGAGCATCTACAAACAGTAGACAAAACAGTCATGATCTCTACCTCCATGGAACATACATTCAAGTGAGCTCAATAATCCAAAAATTAAAGTAAGCAAACAAATAATCACAAGTTATATAAGTGCCTCAAAAGAAACAACAAAGGGGTTCAGAAATAAGAAGCAACATACAGATTATTCCATCCCTCCCTTGTATTCTACAGATAAGGAAACAGATTTCTAGTCATGAAATGACTTGCCCGAGGTCACACAATGCCCATCTAATCCTCTCATTTGACAGATAAAGCAATGTATCAAAACTACATTCCATCCAAACAGAATTTCATCACAAACCAAATTACTCACAGTTTTGATTCAAACACATTACGGTGACAGTCTTATGTAATTGTGACTCCAGTGCCGAGGAAACAGTCCTGGGCACTGTCACCATCAATTAGTTGCATTTATGTAGCAGGCTGATGCTTGTAATAACCCTGATGGTAAGGACATTCGGACCACCAGGGCTTTCTTCTTTTCTCCTCTATGGAGGCCACCAGAAGGTCCAGCTTTCTGGGATGTGTCTAGTTGGTATGTGCCAGATGCCTGAAGTTCACTACACATGTTGAGAACTGGCTGCTTCTGTGGGAACAACCTCATTATAGGAGGACAGTTTTCAGTCTGAGAGTATCTGTCATAGCCAGGACTAGGACATAGCTATAGTTTGCATGTCTGTCCCCCCAAACCTCATGTTGAAATCTGATCACCAATGTTAGAGGTGGGGCATAATGGGGAAGGTTTTGGTCATGGGGAGAGATCCCTCATGAATGGCTTGGTGTTGTCCTTCATGTAATGAGTGATGCTTGCTCTGTTAGTTCGCACAAGAAGTGATTGTTGAAAAGAGCCTGGCACCCTTCCCCCTCTCTCTTTTGCTTCCTCTCTTGCCATGTAATCTCTGCACACTCCAGCTGCCCTTCACCTTCCACCATGAGTGGAAGCAGACTCAGGCCCTCGCCAGAAGCAGATGCTGGTGCCATCTTTCTCATATAGCCTGCAGAACTGTGAGCCAAATAAACCTCTTTATAAATTATCCAGCTTCAAGGTATTCCTTTATAGCAGTTCAAACTGGAGAAAGACAGATACCTATTATTTGTATACTGTGTTAGAGTTTACGTGCCACTCTCATGTATTACTCCATTTAAACACCATGACAACCTTGTGAGGAGAGCATAATTATCCTTATTCCACAAACAAGCAAACTGAAGCTCAGACATGTTAACTGATTTGCCCAGTTAATGAATAGAAAAGTGCCAGGGCGAGGATTAGAACCTAGGACTTCAGACTCTAAAATCTATGTGTTTCCCTACCACGGCTACCTCTAAATCACAGTTGTCTAGGGGATGTCTTTGCTACAGGTTTGAAGATTAGAACTTCTGTCTTTAGCCAGAAATTGGGCTTTATCCTGCACCAGCTATCTTGCAGCTGGGGGCTGGGGAATGGATGATTGATAAAAAGCAACTCAAGAACAAGCGGGTGGAAAGAGCCATGGCTGGAAGCAACCTGCACGATTTGCCCACTGTGGCAACTACATAGTAGGGTGGAGAGTGCATGTATTCAGTTAAAAATGGCTATAATAGCTAACCCTCTGATGGCACTTACTTGGTAGGCACGCTATATGTCACATATATTAACTCATCTAATCATCTCGACACCTCTATGGAGTCAGTTCTATTACACCCATTACACAGGTGGAAAAACTAAGACATGGAGGGTTCTCAGGTGCTTTGCCTAAGGTACTTAGGGTGGAATAGGATGTCTGGCTCCAGAGTCTCTGATCTTAGCCACTATACTATATTACCTTGTCATTCTGTAGTGGATAGAATATCTGTTATTTTCAACTCTCTACATCCATCCAACTTCTGGTAATTGCATCACTCTGAGAAAAATTGCTTCTCTCCCTGTATATAGCCTTGATGAGACAGCCTACCAAGTCATCCTTTAAAACTTAGCCAATCTGCTCCTTTCTCCCAAGAATTCGAATCTTGAGTGGAGGCAAAAAAAAAAAAAAAAGATATGGGGAAATGATTGGATCATTTGTCCCACAACAGGGCCCTAAAGGAATTGCATTTGTTCTTGCCACCTGGATTTCAGAGCACCCCGATCCCCAACTTCCTGAGCCTGGTTCTTCTGCTTTCCTTTTAATTCTAAGAGTTTCCCACATCCAGTATGTCCCCTTTTTGCTCAAGACATCCAGAGTCCATTTCTGTTGCTCTCTTTTCAAAGCATCTGACCTCTCTTCCCGTTACGGACTATCCCTATGTCATTTCCCACCACAACCCGAGGCAATGCTGCCTGATGCCAACCCAATGCTGACCATCCCCACGTGACTTACACAGCACTGCTCATTCTTGCCTCTGAACTTCGCTCTACTCTCTGCTCCATAAATACCATCCCACATCTTCTCTTGCTTTTCAAGCTCCACTTCCTCTGTATTTTTCCCTGCTACCACAGTTCATGCTCAGAAGTTGATTTTTCTACACTTAATGCTCACATTTTGGCATTTATTGCTTCCTTCCAAATTGTGTCACATGTGTCTATTTTGCATCTCCAACAATTTTGCTAGCAATTTCTAGAACATTCCATTCCTGTGAACTTCTTAAATGTCCTCCCACCCCCAGAAGCAGAGGCTGGGCTGAAGAGACCGAAGCACAAGCTCAGATGAGAAACAATTTCCTTTGGTCCTTGAGTAGTAAAGCAAAACTATTCAGGGACCAGCCTGCTCACCCCACAGGGGAGAGCATTTTAAATATCACATGTCATCTTGAAACTTAACCCAACAGCTACATCAGATGAGTCATCTTTGAAATACAAAGGAAAACTCAATTTCTTCACAGGGTGCCAAAGTCTTTATGCTACCACCGGTGAGTCTCACAGGTCAGGACTGAGAGAAGCTATTCCTCTGTTTTCAAAGCTAGGCTCAGGTGCCTGGCTGTAGAGTCCAGACACAGAGTGAGGATACAAATGATTGAAGAATGCCCTTGAAAGCAGGCAGTTGTGCACGAAAAAAACAAAAGGAGACATCCTCATCTTTGCTGAAACTTGCTCTAAAGGAACACAACATGCATAATTGGGGCACTGCAGAGACAGACAGATTATGCCTGAGGCTTGAGCCCTAATGCAATCTGCCCAGCTGGAGGAGCCACGAAGAATTGTTAAGGCCCTAAGTCTGATACACCAGCAACGAGATGAACACTCAGAATGCAGTGATCGCTGGAGGGTTTGCAGGCACCCAGGCCAAACAGATAGAACATGGTGGAGTCGTGAGAGGGTCTTAAAGACAAATGAGCATCAAGGTCCCTGAAAAAGGAGCATTTTATGTCAACCTCAGAATCACTGCACCCTCAAAAAGATGTTAGTGTCACTTTGAAGTTTGTCCCATTCAAGAGAAGCAAAGAAATATACCATGGGTTGTTGCCAATTATTTTGAGGGGAAGTGTATCTCAAACTATGGACCTTTCATCCCTCTGTCCTACCTAATTTCTACTTACCATCTGTGTGGCTCTCTTGTGTCAAACAAAGAGAGAAGTGCTGCAACCATCTGTGAGCACTTAGTAGGATGACAGTCTCATCAGGGGACTGGACAGAGAGATATACTCTTTCTAACAGCTTCCATCAGCTTAAAGGGAAAAGCTAAAAATGATACTACATTGAAACTGAGTCATGGCAAACACATTCCCTTCATGTTTATGTTTGGGGACATATTAGCAGTTTAAATTTTATTGAATTATAATTGATGGAAAGTAACTTATTTTAGAAATTTTCTAATTTAGGGAAATTAAAGAATGTTATTTTTTTCCTGTAACCTTTTTTATAACAACTAAAAAAAATCCCTCTTGTGAATAAATAACTGTTGGAGGGCACAAGAACTTCTACTGATGTGACAGAAATCACTCTGCAAAAAGGATTATAAATTGCGGATGGTGGCTTTTGGTTGCTATGGCTCACGAATGAGGAATAGTCAGTCAGAGAATGGGGATGGGGGAAAATGGAAAAGGAATAAATTCCCATTTCAGTTTTTAATTTCCAGTTAACTAATATAAGAATTCTTTTAAAACAATGGTTAAAAAAAGAAGCGTAAGGAATTTTTATTCTATGAATCCATCTTTCAGGTTATGGTCCCCAATTCTTTATTCTTTCCATGTTTATTTGTAAGTTATAAAAATCAGATACATTTGGCAACAACAATCTTTCATTTACATACATTGTGGAGAGAAGTTTATAGGTAGTAATTGCTCCTTTATCCTACGAGCCACAAAAACACATGCAGCAGGCGTAATCCCAGGAAGAACCTCAAAGTTGAGTGATGGTTCTGTCTAAAAGGCAAAACCTTATTTTAGAAATGGCCCATATGGTTCTACTTTGAGCTTTTAGTATTGACAGGCAGCTATGAGGAGCCAGATGGTGACATAGGTGGCATTCCAACATCATCAATCATCTTAATTAAATTAAATTTTCAAAGGAGAAACTTAAAAACTAAATATAATGGGATACAATTATCTTGGGAATCACACACACGCAATGTGCCTTGCTATTTATTCTGTTTCTGTTCCTTTTTTGGGTACACAATTATTAATTTGGATTGGGGAATACTTTAGATACAATCATACATTGATAATATCAGTGGAATGCTCATTACCTATTGTATGATTATGAAATGGATTTCCCTGTGTTAGGCAAACATAAGGGGGAAAAAGACAAATATAATAAAAAAATATCCCAACCTAAACAAAGAGGAGGGTTAGACAGCTAGAATTCAGTTTTGCTGCATACAGTAGACACCTCAAATGATAGTGCTTTAAAAAGATATTTGTTATGGAAGAAAAAGAAATTCAGAGACTGGTGATCCAGGCCTGGAAAGGAAGTCATGTGGTCATCAGGGACTCAGCCTCCTTCAGCTCCCTGTGCCATCATCCTTAGCAGGTGGCTTTCATCCTCAAGGATGGCTTCACGTCCCAGGATGGCCTCATGGACAGTGTTGTGTTCCGAGCCGGAAGAAAGAGGATGGTAGACGGGGCTGGCATGCTACATTCGCAGCTAGGCCAGTCCCCTTTACAAGGCATCTTCAAAAGTTGCAACCAGTGGCTTCAGTTTATATTTCGTTGGCCATCCCTGGTAGCAAGGACAACTGGGAAATATAGTTGTGTTACTGAGGATTTCACTGCCTTTCAAAAAACAAAACAAAACACATACCAGGAATTCTGGTAGTAAGGGATACAGAGAGGACAGATCCTGGAAAGAGAACTAAAAGTCTTTGCCATGGGGTCAAAGAATCCTAGTCAGGGAAATGAGTATGAGACAGGGGCCCGGAATATCCAAAAACCCTTGTAGAACAAATGCCAAAAACAGGCAAAGAAAGTCTTTGGGCAAATATGAGAAATGAAAAAGGATAAAAGACACAAGAATTTCAGGGTTTGAGTGTCAGAGGACTTCTAATGAGGAAAACAGGGGTCACTGATCAATTCCTGATGGTCACTTTGCCTCTGGGACAGCTAAAGATAGATCTAATTGCTGATTCTTAACCAACATCCACAACATTTTAAAAAAACGTGGTAAAGTCATGAAGTCCTCATGCCAAGGCGGGCATCTCTCAACTATCTCTCAACTAGAAGAGTCCAAGCAGGCCTGACTCTGGAGTCTCATGTCTTCCCTAAGAAGACAACTCTTAGAACCCACGGAAAGGCCAGACATTTAGAATGAATCTGAGACAGGTACCTACCATTGCATTCATTGTTTTCTGTACTGAGAGACTCCCAAGCCTGCAAAGGTCCATTGAGAAATAAGAGCCCATGAGTCATGGAGCAAGGAGAGTCTTCCCCCATCTCCTGGCTCCTGCCATACTCCAACACATGGACTTCTGCCTTAGCAGCCCAGATGTCAAAAGCAAATATCTGGGGGGCCCGGCTGCAGTGGGAGGTGGAGCCAGGTAATAGTGGTTGGAATAAGCTCTTCCTGCTGCTGAAGCAGCTATGCCCTTCCCTGAAGTTCTCTGAGGTTCTGAGGACCTGGGTTGAATGCAGGGTAGACCAGAGTTGTAGGACCTCTGAGCCCAAATAAAAGGCAATGATAAAGGAGGGGCCTAGGGTACCCGGAACATCTAGCATTCAAAATCATGAGATTGAGGACAAGGTGGAGGCTGGATCATGAATTTAAGCACCACACAGGGCTCATTCATACTCTTTTACAAAGACCTGTAGAACTTATCTTTCATTACTGACACTGTATACTCCTTAAATAACAATGCCCAGTCTCCCCTTCTCCTACCCCCTGGAAACCACCACTCCACTCTTTCTATGAGTTTGAATAGTTTAGATGCTTCATATAAGTGGAATAATGTAGTTTTTGTCCTTCTGTTCCAGACTTATCTCATTTAGAATAAGGTCCTCTCATCCATTTGTCACAAATTTCAGGATTTCTTGCTTTTGATAGTATTCTATTGTGTGTATATACCACATTTTCTTTATTCATTCATCTGTCAATAGACATTTAGGTTATTTTCATATTTTAGTTATTATGAATAATGCTTCAATAAACATAAGAGTACAGATATCTCTTTGAGATTCTTATTTCAAATCTTTTGGATATATACCAAGTAGCAGAGTTGCTGAGTTATATGGTAGTTCCATTTTAAATCTTTGTGGAACCTCCAAATTATCTTCTATAGCTCATCAATTTACATTCTCACCAAATAAGTAAAAGGGTTCTCTTTTCTCCACATCATTGCCAACATTTATTATTTGTGTGTGTGTGTGTGTGTGTGTTTTACGAAATAATTCCCATCCTAATAGGTAAATCTGATCATGGTTTTAATTTGCATTACTCAGATGATTGATGATTTGGGCATCTTTTCATATATCTGTTGGTCATTTGTATGACTTCTTTGGAAATATGTCTAATTCTTTTGCCCAGTTTTTAATCTGGTCATTTTGTTTTTGGTTTTTGTGGGTTTTTTGCTATTGAGTTATAGGAGTTCCTTATGTATTTTGAATATTAACTCTTTATCAGATATGTGGTTTGCAGATATTTTCAGCCATTCCATAGATTACCTTTTAACTCTGTTAATTGTTTTCTTTGTTGTGCAGAAGCTTGTTAGTTTAATATAGTCCCACTTGTCTATTTTTGTTTTTAGTGTGCCCATCACCAGAACAGTGTTCATTGTACCTGACAGGTAAGTTTTTACCCCTCACTTTCTCCCACACTCCCCACTTCTTGGTTTTCAATGTTTTTTGCATCTCTTCATGCCCATGTGTGCCTATTGTTTAGCTCCCAATTATTAGAGAGTGCATGTGATGTTTGCTTTTTCATCCCTGAGATACTTTGCTTAAGGTAATTTTCTCCAATTCCATACAACTTGCTGCAAACGACATTATATCATTTCTTTTTATGGTGGAGTGGTATTCAATGGTGTACATACACCATGTAGTATATATATTTTCTTTATCCACTCCTGAATTAGTGGGCACTTGGATTGATTCTACATATTTGCAATTGTGAATTGTGTTGTGATAAACATGTGAGCATGAGTATCTTTTTGATAAAATGACTTCTCCTTTGGGTAGATACCCAGTAGTGGGGTTGCTGGTTTGAATGGTAGGTCTACATATATTTGTTTGAGGAATCTCCATACTGTTTTCCATAGGGGTTATACTAATTTGCAGTCCCACCAACAGTGTTTAAGCATTCTTTTCTCTCTGCATCCATGCCAGCATCTATTGTTTTTTGACTTTTTAATAATGGTCATTCTGACAGTGGTGAGGTGGTATCTCACTGTGGTTTTAATTTGCATTTCCCTGATGATTAGCAATATTGAGCATTTTTTCATATGTTTGTTGGCCATTTGTTTATTTTCTTTTGAAAAACTTCCATTCATGTAATTTGCCCACATTTTAATGGAGCTGTTTATTTTTTTCTTGCTGATTTGTTTAAGTTTTTTTGTAGATTCTGGATATTAGCCCTTTATCAGATGCATAGTTTGCAAATACTTCCTCCCAATCTGTAGGTTGTTTATTTGCTCTGTTGATTATTTCCTTTTCTGTGCAGAAGATTTTTAAATCTAATTAAGTCCTATTTATTTTTGTTGTTGCTGTATTTGCCTTTGGGATCTTAGTCATAAATTCTTTGCCTAGGTTGAGGGCTAGAAGTGTTTTTCCTATGTTTTCTTCTAGAATTTTTATGGTTTCATGCCTTAAATTCATGTCTTTTATCCATCTTGATTTAATTTTTGTGTATGGCAAGAGATAAGGGTCCTATTTCATTCTTCGGCACATGACTTGTCCAGTTTTCCCAGCACCATTTATTGAATACGGCTTCCTTTCCCCATTGTATGTTATTGTCTGCTTTGTTGAAGATCAGTTGATTGTGGTAGATGGTTTTATTTCTGGGTTCTCTATTCTGTCCCATTGGTCTCTATCTCTACTTCTATACCAGTACCATGCTATTTTGGTTACTAGCCTTGTAATATAATTTGAAGTCAGGTAATATGATGCCTCCAGATTTGTTCTTTTTTTCTTAAGATTGCTTTGGCTATTTGTGCTCTTTTCTTGTTCCAAATGAAGCATAGAATTATTTTTCCTACATCTGTGAAATATGATGTTGGAATTTTGATGAGGATTGTGCTGAATCTGAAAGTCACTTTGGGCAATATGGTCATTTTTAACAATGTTGATTCTACCAATCCACGAGCATGAGATATTTTTCCATTTGTTTGTGTCTTCTATGATTCCTTTTATCAGTATTTTGTAGTTCTCTTTGTAGAGATCTTTCACCTCCTTGAACATATCTCAAAATTATAAAAGCCATTTATGACAAACCCATGGTCAACATCATACTGAGTGGGGAAAAGTTAAAAGCGTTCTCCTTAGAACAATCCAACAAGAGAAAGAAATAAAGGGCATACAAATCAGAAAAGAGCAGGACAACTGTTTCTGTTCACTGATGATATGATCTTATATCTAGAAAACCCTGAAGACTCCACATAAATACTTCTAGAGTTGGTAAATAAATTCAGTAAAGTCTCAGGTTACAAAATCAATGTACAAAAATCAATAGCATTTCTGTATACTATTAACAGTCAAGCTGAGAGTCCACAACTCAATACCATTTACAATAGCTACAGTTTTCCTTCTGTTATTGATTTCCAGTTTTATTTCATTGTAGTTGGAAAAGATACTTGGTATGATTTCAATCTTTTTAAATTTGTTAAGACTTTTTTTGTGACCTAACATATAATCTCTCCTGGAAAATGCTCTGTGTGCTCTTGAAATGAATGTATGTTCAGATGCTATTGGGTAAAATGTTCTGTGTATGCCTGTTAGGTCCACTTGATCTATAATGTTGATCAATTCCCCTGTTTCCTTATTGATTTTCTGCCTGGATGTTCTAACTATTATTGACAATGAAGTATTAATGTCTTCTTTTATATTGCATTTTTGTCTGTTTCTCTCTTGAGATTTGTCAATGTTTGTGTCATATATGTAAATGTTCTGGTGTTGAGTGTATACATATTTATAATTATATTTTCCTGATGAATTCACCTTTCATTATTATATAATAAACTTCTTGTGCCTTGTCACAGTTTTTGACTTAAGGTCTATTTTGTCTGACATAACTTAGCCACCTTGCTCTCTTTTGATTACCATTTGCATATAATACCTTTTTCCATCCTTCATTTTCAGCCTGTGTGTTTCTTTAAAGTTAAACTATCTTGCAGACCAGTAGTTCCCAACCTCTTTGGCACCAGGGACTGGTTTTATGGAAAATAATTCTCCCAATGACTGGGGCGGGATAGGGGGGAGTGGTTTTAGGATGATTCAAGCACATTATATTTATTGTGAACTTTATTTCTATTTTTATTACATTGTAATATATAATGAAATAATTATACAACTCGTCATAAGGCAGAATCAGAAAAGACCCTAAACTGGAAATGAGTGGATCCATGACCATTTGTGAATAAGCCAGGTGAATCAACTTTGTCCATGGTAGAAGAGGATCAACTGCTTGAGTTACAAGTGATGGTGATCTTAAAAGCTTGTTTGAGACAACTTCAAATCTCCATCCATTCTGGATTAAAGTTAAGGCAGAATATCCTGAGATTGCCACAACAGCACTGAAAAACCTGCTTTCATTTCCAACATCCTATCTCTGTAAAGCAGGGTTTTCTGCAGTGACAGAAATCAAAATGAGATTACAGAGTAGACTGGACATAAGCAACACACTTCAGGAAGCCTGCATTAAAAGCAGGAGTTTTGAAGGTTTCATGGCTTCACTGGATAACTGGTCACCACATATTATACAAAGCAGGCTTAGAGAATGTGAATCACCTGTTGCAATGAACCCATTATTTAAGCAGGACTCTTGGTATTTTCTTTTAAATGCAGCCTTTATTTTGTTGGCAGCCTTAGAGTCTTCTGCTGTCTCATCATTGGGTCTTTACCCCTTTTCAAAGAAGCTCTCCAGCAACATTTGTTTTTCACTCATTTTTGCTAGGGTTAGCTTGTGGGCTTACCAAACTGTGACTGAGACAAGTGCACAGTGTAGGAAAGAGATGCAGATAGAAGCGCTAAATGACATAATGGGCAGGACAAATAGACTAAAATAAGTGTCAGATTCTGACTTAAAGCCTGCCACCAGATGCAGCTGTACAATTGAAGTACCTCAACTCACTTGCTGGCACCAGATGCAGCTTAATTGTCACTTGCCACTCACTGATAGGGTTTTGATATGAGTCTGCAAGCAATTGATTTATTTTGGTCTCTGTGCAGTCAAACCTCTCTGCTAATGATGATCTGTATTTGCAGTTGCTCCCCAGTGCTAGCATCACTGCTTCAGTTCCACCTCAGATCATCAGGCATTAGATTCTCATAAGGAGCATGCAATCTAGATCCCTCCCATGTACAGTTTACAGTAGGTTCCCACTCCTATAAGAATCTAATGCTGCTACTGATCTGACAGGAGGTGGAGCTCAGGCAGTGATGCAAGCATTGGGGAGCAGCTGTAAATACAGAAGAAGCTTCATTCACTCACCCACCACTCACCTCTGCTGTGTGGCCCTGTTCCTAACAGGCCACAAACCAATACAGGTTGGGGACTGCAGTTGAAAAGAGTTTATAGTTGGATCTTGGTTTTTTTAAAATCCACTAATTCACTCTATGTCTTTTGATTTGGGAGTTCAATCCATTTACATTTAAAGTAATTATGGATAGGTGAGAACTTATTATCATGAATTGTTTTCTGTCTGTTTTACAGTTATTTTGTCATTGTCTTCCTCCCCTGCTGTCTTCCTTTGTCAATTGATGATATTTTAATGAGCAGGTTTTGATTTATTTCTCTTTGTGTGTGTGTGTGTTTCTACTAAATGTATTTCCTAGTCATTACCATGAAGCTTACATAAAACATCCTATAGTTACAATAATTTATTCTAAGCTGATAACATCTTAACTTTAAGTACACATAAAAATGCCTATTTTACTTCTCCCCCACCTCATACTTCATGCTATTGATGTCACAATTTACATCTTTCTTTACTGTGTATCCATTAACAAATTTTGTATTAACAATACTTTTGTCTTTTAAATTTTGTACAGGTGGTAAAAGTGATTTACACACCCCATTACAGTGTTACAGTAGTCTCTATTTTTCCTACACATTTACCTTTACCAGTGAGTTTTATACTTTCATATGCACTAATGTTGCTATTTAGCATCTTTTTGCTTCAACTTGAAGAATTTCCTTTAGCATGTCTTGTAAGTCAGGTCTAGTGTTGGTGAACTCCCTCAGTTTTTGTTTTCTAGAAAAGTCTTTATTTCTCCTTTATTTCTAAAAGAAAGTTTTTCCAAGTATCATATTCTTTGTTGGCAGTTTTTTCTTTCAGCCCTTTGAATATATCATCTGCTCTCTCCTGGTCTGCAAAGTTTCTGCTGAGAAATCTGCTGATAGTCTTATGGATACTTTCCTGTACATAATGAGTCACTTTTCTCTTGCTACTTTTAAGATTCTCTCTTTGTAAGTTTTGACTATTTGCTTATAATGTGTCTCAGTGTAGACATGTTTGGGTTTATCGTATTTGTATCTTTTGAACTTCATAAATCTAGATGTCATTTCCCACACAGATTTGAGAATTTTTCCGCCATTGCATCTTTAAATAAGCTTTCTTCCTCTTTCTATCTCATTTTTTCTGAAACTCCTATAATGTGTACATTAATTCAGTTGATGAAGTTCTGTAAGTCCCTTAGACTTTCTTTACTTTTTTTAAATTCTTTTTTCTTTTTACTTCTTTGGGTCATTTCAAATGACTGGTTTTTGAGATCACTAATTCTTTTTTCTACTTGATAAAGACTGCTGTTGAACCTCTCTAGTGAATACTTAAACTCAGTTATTATATTCTTCTGCTCCATTTTAACTGGTTCTTTTTTATTATTTCTGTCTGTCTGTGATATTCTCATTTTGTTCATGTATTGTTTCCCTTATTTCAACTCTCTGTGCTATCTTATAACTCACTGAGTGTCTTTTAGTTGATTATTTTTAATTATTTGTTAGGCAATTCAAAGATAGTCATTGCTTTAGGGTTACTGGAGATTTATTTTGTTCCTTTGATCACATTATGCTTTTCTGATTTTTCATGCCTTGTTGCCTTGCCTTGGTGTCTGTGCATTTGAGGAAATAACCACCTTCTATGGTTTGTATGTTTGTCCCTCTAAAACTCATGTTGAAATTTAGGTATCATTTTAACAGTATTAAAAGGTGGGACCTTTAAGAGGTGATTAGGCCATGAGAGATATACCCTGATGGGTGGAATTAGTGCTATTATAAAAAGAAAAATTTATCCCCCTTCTCTCTTGCCCTCTCTTGCCCTTCCACCATATGATGATGCAGCCAGAAGGCCTTAATAGTTGCAAGCACCTTGATATTGAACTTCCCAGCCTCCAGAAATATAAGTTAATAAATTTCTGTTCATTATAAATTTCCTAGTCTATAATATTCTGCACAAAATGCAGCACAAAACAAACTAAGATACCACCTCTCCCAGTCTTTCTTTATAGACTGGTTTTGGCTGGAATAGACCTTCACCAATCAGCCCAGCTAGAAACTCTGGACCTTTGTGCCTAGTTGTCCCAGGTGTGCAGTCTTTTTGCTGTTGTTGTTGTTGTTGTTGTTTTGTTTTAGTAGCCTGTAATTTCTTGCTCCCTCTGGTGTCTGACTACACCAGTTCCTTCAGTGCTTGGTGTGAAGCAAGACAGACAAACCTCTCAGAAGGAGGATTAAAAGCTAGGGGACGTTGGAGATGTGTTCCACTTTTCTCCCTCCCTCCTTGCAAAGAAGCCTCAGTTCTGCACCTTTTTCCAATCTCACAGGCCTGTATTAGCTGCAGGAAGCCACTTACCCTTTTTTCCCTAGCTACTCCAGGCATCTGAACTATGCTGTTTACTTTAGCACTCAGTGTGAGATGAGACAGAGGCCAGCCCCTCAGAGTGCACTGAAAGACCAGGAGACTAGACAAATGCTCCACTCTCTCTTTCCCCATGTGGAAGAGGCTAAGGCCTCAGGCTAAGGCAATCACTCTTGGCACTGAGCTGTGCCAGTTTGGTGGAAGGACTGACATGAGTAAAGTGAAATTCCTCTTCTTACCTGTTCCAATTCAGCTGTTCTCAGTTTATTGTTCATCTAGGGTGCTGCAACTTCTTAATTCTGGACTTCTCATAAAGGTACCCGTCTGTATATCACTGTAAAGTGTTTCTGTGGGGAAAGAAGGCTGTCCCTTACTATTCTGTCATGTAGCTGATGTCACTCCATTAGTCTCTCAAATTATGTAGAAAACAAAATGTGGAGTTACAAACCAAAGTTACGATAATATTAGCCTTCAGACCAGCAATTGTGTTTTTAATGTATTAGTTCCTTAAATCATATAGAAAACAGAAAGTGGAGTTACAAAGGATATTAGCTTTTAAAATTGCTCCTGTATTAATCTTTAATGAGATACTTATCTTTTCATATAACTTCAAGTTTCTGTCTAGTGTTCTTTCATTCCAACCTGCAGGATTCCTTTTAGCATTTCTTTCAGGAAAGGTCTAGTGGTAATAGACTTCCTCAGCTTTTATTTATCTGGAAATGTCTTATTTTCTCCCTCACTTTTGAAGGACAGTTTTGTCAGATATAGGATTCTTGGGTGACAGTGTTTTCTTTTCTCTTTTTTTCTTTTAGAACTTTGAATATCAGCCCACTGCCTTCTGACCTCAAAAGCTTCCTGTGAGAAATCTGATGACCTTATTGAGGATCCCTTGTATATAATGAGTCATTTGTCTCTTGTGTCCCTTCAAGGTTTTCTCATTGTCTTTGACTTGAAAGTTTCTGATGTATCTTGGTGTGAATCTCTGAGTTCATTATATTTAGAGTTCACTGAGCTTCATGAATGTTTATTTTCATATTTTTCATCAAGTTTGGGACATTTTCAGTGATTATTTCTTCAAATATTCTCTCTACCTCTTTTTCTCTCTTCTTCTGGGACTCCACAATGCAAATATTGGCACATTTAGTGGTGTTCCACAGGTCTCTTAGGCTCTGTTCACTTTTCTTTAATCTTTTTTCTTTCTGTTCCTTATACTCTATATCTACAGTTTTATCTTCAAGGTCACTGATTCTTTCTTCTGACTGTTCAAATCTTCTTTTGAATGCCTCTAGTGAATTATTTATTTTATTCATTATACTTTTTAGCTCTAGAAATTCTTTTTTATTTTTATGTGTTCTTTCTCTTCATGATATTTCTGTTTTGTTCAGACATCATTTTCTTGACATATTCCTTTAATTATTCAAGTATCTTTAAGACAATTATTTTAAAGTCTTGGTCCAGTAGAACAGCCATCAAGTCTATCCCAAGGCCTATTTCTTTTTATTTATTTTTCCCTTTGAGTGGGGCCATATTTTCCTGTTTGTTGGTATTCCTTATAATTTTTTTGAAAACTGGATATTTGAATCTAATAACGTGATAACTCTGGAAGTCAGATTCTCCTCTTTCCCCAGGGTTTTCTGTTTTTTTATTTTATTTTTGTTTTTTATTGTTGTGGCCTGGTATCCATGCTGAATAACAGCCTATGGTGAAAACTTAAGGTCATTGCAGGTCTTTTCTGAGGCTGAGTCTTTCCCTAGGCATGCATGATAAGTTTCTAATTTCTTCTGTACATGCTTCTGAATGTCCTAGTCTCTAAAGTCTGGCTCCCAAAAGGACAAAAAGACAAAAAGGAAGAGGACGAAGGCACCAGCCTTTTAAATCCTCTGGAAGTCATGTTAGGCAGAGAGGAAGGGTTTACAATGAGTAAGGTGCAAAAACAATGGCTGCCCACCTCATTGTCTGGGGGGGGTTAGTAAGTGATCACACATAACTTTGCTGTTCAATGAGAAATGGAAGGAAAATAGTTTAGTTATTTTTTTAATACCTATGGGACTGTGTTTCCTTAAAAAAATACACTGGGGCTGAACAACCTGGGCTTCTGGAATTATAAAGATCAAGTGTGCTACAAAGAGTGTGCATTATAGTTATCATGATACAAATAGGTTTTCTTGAGATACGATTTATTTCTATAAATTGCAAACTCTGCCTCATAAATCTTTTTTACTTTAAATACTTTAAAATTAGATACTCTTTCAGTAATTATTGAGGGATCATTTTCCTTAATGGAATTTGGCTGGATAATTCTCTCTACTATTTACATAACATCTAACTATGAATCACCTTGATGTGCAGTTAGTATCTGGATCAGTGGACCTGCCCCACATCCTCATCCTCATTTGTCCTTGTTCCTGTGTTACCCTTAACTAGGGAGACTGTAATTTCCTCACACAGCATTGATTAAGTAATTCTATCGATCTCACTCTATTCTCATTTATTTGTTACAGAAAGCTTTCAGAAGCTGTAGTTCCATTTTTCTAAGAATAATCTCTAAAGTATTGCTGTTTCCATTATTAGATTTAAACTTTGGCACTGAGTGCTCAAATCTGGCACTGATTGTAAATGATAATATTGAAAACTCTTCCAGATTCATACTTGTAAGTTGCTGAAGTCATCCCTCCTGTGCATGCATTTGTGTATACATATACACATGTGCACATGCATATTTCACCCTGTATTACATTATACCTGGATGACTGCAGTCACTTGCTAGGTGATTTACCTTCTCCAAGCTACCTTACACATCTTTCAAAAATATCCTTTTTTCAATCACTTCTCTGTTTTGAAAACCTTCAATGACTTCCCGTAGCCATTGGATAAACTCCAAACTCCTTACCCTAATATTTCAATGTTCTTCAAAAACAGATTGAAATCTATCTGTGAATCCTTATTTTTCAATGGCTCCCATTACTTTAATTGAACCAGACTGCTCAGGCTCCTTTATGCTTTCCTATACCCTCTACTCACCCCTGCCTAGAATGCTCTAATTCTCTCCCTCCATCTGAATCCAGCCCTGTATCCAAAACCAGGTAAACATCTTGGCCACATTGAATCACAGGGGTCTCATTCTTCTTGTTCATCCACCAGCTCCACTACTCACTTGGCACATTTTACATTCTGACATATCAAATTTCTTTCCATGTGTGCCAATCTTATCTCCTCCAGCTAGATCTTAAATTCCTTGAGAACCAAACCATGACTTATTCAACATGTACCAAGTATTCCAAAATACATCGGGTAATAGATCATTCATTTTACTACAGAAACATTTAGAATATAACTCACCATCAGCAAGGAGGATGGCCTCATTTGTTCTGCTATTCTCTAAAGCTGCAAGAGCCTTATGGGTGGACTTTCTCCAGGCTGCTGTTCAGGCAGATGCTTCTCAGTTCTCTCTGGGCTGTTCACTTCACCTGGAGGCTGAGTGGACATCTGGTACTGACTGGCTAAGAGCTGAGAAGCAGTGAGCACAGTACACTCAACCCTAATTTAGGAGAGAATATGCTTAACCTTAGAAGACCAGTATTTTTTGTGAAACTGAATAAAAATTGCTCATTATTTTGGAAGACACATGTGTGTAACCCATCAATCTTTAAAGAACAAGGAAGTTCACCCCAGTTTGGAGGAGGAAGAAGACTACAGATCTATCCTGAGGATTTTCTAGAGAGAGAATATTTATATTTTTAGTAATTTTCTGGTAGAAGGAAATTGCACAATAAAATGGTTTGGTTTTCTGAAAAAAAAAATTGCTCATTATTGAATGCTCATGATATGCCTATACTATAGATACTGCACTCAGGACTTCCTATACATTACCTCATTTAATTCTCACAACTATCTTGTAAAGTAGGCATTATGAGCCCCCACTTTACAAATAAAGGAACCACATTTCAGAGAGCCTAGTTTGCTCAAAGGCATATATATAGAAAATGGAAAAGCTGGGACTCAAATTCAGGTTGTTTTCATTCCAAATCCAAGACTGTCACCGACTTTATGATCTTGTCTACCCAATCACAGCTTGGTCTTCTCTCTCTCTCTCTCTCTTTTTTTTTTTTTTTTTTTTTTCTTTTTAAACAGTAGAGTAGTTTTATGCAAATTTAAAGTTTTGCACCTTCAAAGCTATCACTCCAATAGGGACACTTATTCAATTAAACAAAACATCTTTAAAAATATTTTAACACGGTACAAATACAATCACAACATAATATGCTGATTAAAAGACTCCAACAATTTTACAGTACATACAACAGAATTTACAGCTGCTTATAGTTTGTAGATTGGTTTAGTTTACAGTTAAATATATTGCTTTAAGAAATACTACTAATACAAAAGCATATAGCCCATATTATAGCAAGAAAAAAAGATTCATAAAATGTCTTTTAGGCATTTATTATGCCAAGTATTTAAATGATTATTCTTATTATGACATAAGAATAATGCTTTTTTGGTGATAAAAGATAGATTTTATTAGCCCAAGGACAGCTGAAGAGCTTCCAGTAAGTTCCAAAGTAGAATCTGGCTATCTTTGCCGAAAAATAAATAGGACAGCAGCAACCTCTGGGTATCCCTTAAACATAAACTATGAAGATTTCATTTACGTTAATTGGACCTTAAGTAAATGACTGTCACAAATAAAAATAAACAAAATTTTAGCAACTAGGTAATACTACTAGCCCAAATTTGGTTTTTACTTGCTTGTGTATCTAATAAACTTCACCATGAAGTATGTATTTTAATAATATAAGCCAAAGTGCTCACTCTTATCATGGAAGTAAATCTTTCTTCTGAAAATAATCTACACAAATAATATGTAAACACATAGAGCTTGGTGATAAACTAAGAACATTCTCTTATGTTCTATGGAAAAAAATGCAAAGGTCTCTGTTACATATATAAATGAACACAAACACTCTAATTAATTTGGGATATATTGATACCACATAACTATGCACATATGTACACCATAAAACAAATGTTAACAATGTTTCCAGTGACAACATACTTTCTAGCCCCAACTACTGGAAAGAAAATAAAAACTTAATATGAAAATTACTTTTCTTTTTTTAAAATAAAATTGTTAAGTGGAAAAACAAACCCAACACTCCTCATGGCCACATGGATTGAGCTCTAAAAGGTTCAAAATCAAGAATTTCTTTGGTTGTTCCCCAATGTAACAAAATTTATAAGCTTTCTCTCTTTATTCAGGAAGTCTGATCATCTCCAGCTTTTGTCTTAGAAACTGCTTTCCCAGACACAAGGTAGACATGCTGGTGAAGTTCTTCCTGCTGCCTGCTTTACACCTGATGTGACCATATAGGGTGCTCCACACCTTGGAGCACCGTGCCTATGATAACCCCCACCAACCACTTTACTCTGAAGGAGAAGAGGGCACTAAAGGCAAAAAACACCCACAGCACTGGGCAGGTGATAAGTCCTAACCAAAATGTTCTTGATTCAGCCTCTGAAACAGTTTTATTCTCTTGGGGGGACACCTTCCTGGACTCAAACACCCAATAGCTCTTTCCATCTGCATCAATATGATTCCACCAACATAGGCCAACCATTAATCTACCTGTGACATTCTTCACTGCCCAAAAGGTCACATGACAACAACAAGATAATTATCACCAGACAGGCAATAAAGCTGCTGCTGAGCAACTCACAGAGAAGACAGGCGATAATTGCATTGACTCAAAAGAATAAATGGAAAAATGATGCCGTTGGATGTCTGATTTTGGATTCTTTTGGTCTGTTAGTTTTCTCCTCTTCTGCATCAAACAGTGAAACATCTTCAGTGTCATCATTACTGCCCTGATACAACATGGTAACCCTACACCAGCCCCCTGGTCTTCTCTCTTCACCCTCTTTCTGATGAACGTACCATCTGCTAAGAACCACATAAGCTCGTAGAATCTCACTGTGTGTAAGATATGGTCTGATCTACTGAGCTGGGAATCAATAACTTCTTAGCAGAGTCATGACCTAGGATATCAGTGCTACTTTATGACATTTACAGTCCTTTACATTTGTGATCTCCTGAACTGAAAGCAAATTAAAGGTGACAACATCATGGAGTCTGTCACCTCCCCCATCTTCTTGTCTTTAGTGAGAACATGAGTGATTATGATTACATGTTGGAGAAGGGATAGAATGTGTAGGAAGGGGATTGAGAAGTTGTTCTATAGCTCAAAGTCATGAGATTTTGTAAAAAGAGTTTTGTCCAGGGCAGGTTTGTCCCAGGACACTGCTTGACTCCTATGGTTTAGGGTTGACTGTGTAGCCAGCGAAAATAGTTATGAGTTTGCCAAGCAATATCAGCCTCCCACTTTCTTATGTTTTTCATCTAAGGATCTTAGAGGCCACAGGTACAGGTATACTTCAGGAGGTTGGATAGAAAGGAGTCTTGCTAGCTATAAAAATAAGTGCAGAAATATAGCTGAAAAGAATGATTTTTGTCCTGAGTCAAGCCCATGAGTCAGATTCCACAGGATCTGGAATTTTTTACAATTCTTCCTCTCACCTCCTACGACACATGATAGATTTGCTGACAGGGAGCCATGTGACCTCTGAACCTCTGAACGCTGAGTGGTTTCTTGGCTCTAGTGACTTCTTTAGTTCTCTGTGTAATATTTATTCAGGGAAAAATTCTTCTATCTACCTTGCATGCAGCGCCTCCTTTGAAAAACTGAGAGACACCAGTTGCTTCTAAGTACGTCCAAGCCAGTGGAGTTGAATGGCAGTGTGCTTGAAAATTTCAAACAACTTCAACTTAACTTCAATTTCTGGGAAAAACAAGAACAAATCATCCAAGACTCAATTGGCAGACACCTAGAAGACCGATTCCCAGAGCCCTTGTTCTAGCCATATTCCAGTATCTTATTATAGATGTCCTGGTGCTGACATTTGAGGTAAAGTATGACTGGAAGGTGTCACCTCTAAATCTACCCTTCTGCAAATTGGAGTTGTATTGCAAGTCACCCATCTCTGAAGGACAGAGGGAAGATTAACAAGGCACTTTTGGTAAATTTGTCTCAGAATCTGAAATGACAGCAAAAGGGGGAGAGAAAATAGCTCAACAGACTCTTGTCATATACAAAAGAAAACCTTTTAAAAAATTCTTCCAGAGTCCAAGTTCCAAACTAGTTAAACACTAAAATACATTAGACTCAGGAGAGTTGAATTCTTGAGCAATTATCTAAATGTCCTATGGCCATCTCCATCTCAATAAATGATAATATTGTTCTCAATGTCTATTGTTATGTAGTTTTTCTCATTTCTTTGTTTTTTTATTTGTTTTTTTATTTCAGCATATTATGGGGGTACAAATGTTAAGGTTATATATATTGCCCTTGCCCCCCACCCCGAGTCAGAGTTTCAAGCGTGACCATCCCCCACACGGTGCACATCACACTCATTATGTATGTGTATACCCACCCCCTCCTCCTCCCTCCCATCTGCCCGATACTCAATGAATGTTATTCCTATATGTCCACTTAGGTGTCGATCAGTGAAACCAATTTGCTGGTGAGTACATGTGGTGCTTGTTTTTCCATTCTTGGGATACTTCACTTAGTAGAATGGGTTCTAGCTCTATCCAGGAAAATACAAGAGGTGCTATATCACTATTGTTTCTTATAACTGAATAGTACTCCATGATACATTTCTTTATTTGTATTTCTTCCTAATCAGATTTGCCTGAAACTATTTTATCATCCTTTTATTTTATTGTATGGTTTTGAATTCCATGGTTCAGCATTCTGACCACTCCCTAGGAAATACCCTAACTGCCTTGCCCTTTCTCCCTTTACTGGACTCACCTGGAAAAAATACCAACCCTGGTTAACTCAACAATCCACTTATTCCACCCCTATGCCAAAATCACTCCTAACAATTCAACTTACTTCCAGTTTATAACCACAGATTTCAAATGGGCATCCTGTACTTCCATAGACTACTCTATTACACTTTCCTAGTAAATTCACATTCTCTGTCTCTGAGAGGATTATTTCACACCTATTCTCTTTCCTCAAATCATCAAACATACTCCCCATCTCATCCTTAGGTAATGATGTTATTTCACAGGAAAAATACATGCACACAAAATCTACTTCATCTTGCCACTCCAAACTCCATCAACTAATTTTAAAATTGTGGGTAAAACATACATAACATAAAATTTACCCTTTAACCATTTTTAAGTGTACAGTAGCATTAAGTACATTCACTTTCTTGTGCAACCACACTATCCACCTTCAGAACTTTTTCATCTGCATTTATTTTTTAAAAGGAAATAATAACAGCTAACTTTTATTGACCACTTACTATTTGCCAAGCATTGCTGTTAACAGTTTATATGTATGAACTCATTTAACAGAAACTTTTCAAAAGAACACAGTCTAATGACCAACAAACATATGAAAAAATGCTCAACATCTCTAATCATCAAGGAAATGCAAATCAAAGCCACAATGAGATATCATTTAACTGCAGTGAAAATGGCTTTTATCAAAAAGTCCCAAATCAACAAACGTTGGCATGGATGTAGAGAGATGAAAACACTCTTACACTGCTGGTGAGACTGCAAACTAGTACAACTTCTATAGAAATTAATATTTTGGAGATACCTCAAATAACTCAAAGTAGAATTACCATTTGATCCAGCAATTCCACTATGGGGTATTTACCCAAAGGAATAAAAGATATTCTATAAAAAAGACATCAGCTTTTGGATGTTCATAGCAGCACAATTCACAATTGCAAAGATGTGAAAACAACCCAAGTGTCCATTAATACATGAGTGGATTAATAGAATGTGGTATGTGTATACCATGGAGTACTACTCAGCCATAAAAAAATGATGAACTAATACTCCTTGTACTATCCTGGATGGAGCTAGAGCCCATTCTTCGAAGTGAAGTATCACAAGAATGGAAAAACAAGCACTGCATGTACTCACCACCAAATTGATACTAATTGATCAATACTTACGTGTACATATGGAAGTAGCTTTCATAGGATATCTTACAGGTAGGAGGAGGAGGGGGGGATGGATAAATTCACACCCAATGGGTATGGTGCATGATGCCTGGGGGTTGGGCATGCTTGTATTACAACTTGGGTGGTGCAAAGGCAATATATGTAAGCAAAATGTTTGTACTCCCATAATATTCTGAAAAAGAAAATAATAATTTCTTGAGACAAGCAAAATTGGAAACATAACATGCCCAAACTTATGGGATACAATAAAAGCATTTCTAAGAGGGAAGTTTATAGCAATAAACACCTATATTAAAAAAGAAGAAAGATCTCACATTAAGATCTCCTAATGTTGTGCCTTAAGAAACTAGAAAAACAAGAATAAACTAAGGCCAAAGTTAGTAGAAGCAAGGAAATAATAAAGATCAGAGCATAAAGAAATTAGTAAGAAAGGAATAGAAAAATATCAACAAAACTAAGAGTCAGTTTTTTTGAAAAGATAAACAAAATTGACAAATGTCTAGCTATGCCAAGAAAAAAGGTAGAAGACTCAAATTATTACAATAAAATCAGAAATAAAAGGAACATTACAATTGATATAACAGAAATACAAAGCATCATGAAAGACTATTATGAACAATTATACACCAACAAATTGTATAACCTAGAAGAAATGGATAAATTCCTTGACACATATAACCTGCCAAGACTGAATTATGAAGAAGTAGAAAATTTGAACAGACTAATAAAAAGTAAGGAGATTGAATCAGTAACAAAAAGTCTTCTAGTAAAGAAAATCCCAGGACCTAATGGCTTCACTGCTGAATTCTATCAAACATTTGAAGAACTAATACCAATTCTTCTCAAATTCTTCCAAAAAATTGAAGAGGAAGAAATACTTCCAAACTCATTTTATAAGGCTAGCATCATCCTGATATCAAAGCCAAACAAAGACATGAAAGAAAGAAAGAAAGAAAGAAAGAAAGAAAGAAAGAAAGAAAAAGAGAAAACTACAGACCTATATCCCTGATGAACATAGATGAAAGAAAACCTCAACAGATTACTAGCAAACAGAATTCAACACAGCACATTAAAAAGACCATTGATCAAAATCAAGTAGGATTCATCCTAGAGATGCAAGATTGGTTCAACATACGTAAATCAATAAACATGCACATCACATTATCATAATGAAGGACAAAAACCATATGATCATTTCAATAGTTGCAAAAAAAGTATCTGACAAAATGTAACATCCTTTCATGATAAAAATGCTCAAGAAATTAGGTATAGAAGGAATGTACCTCAGTATCATAAAGACCATATGTGACAAATCCACAGCTAACATTGTACTCAACAGGGAAAGTTCAAGGCTTTTTCTCTGAGATCTTGAACCAGACGAGGATGTTCACTCTGGCCACTTCTATTCAATATAGTACTGGAGGTCTTAGCCAGAGCAGTTAGGCAAGAGAAAAAAAATAAAGGCATCCAAATGAGAAAGAAAGAAGTTAAATTATCCCTGTTTACAGATGACCTGATCAAATATATAGAAAACCCTAAAGACTACACCAAAAACTGTTAGAACTAATAAACAAATTTAGTAAAGTTTCAGGATACAAAATCAACATATAAAAACCAATAGCATTTCTATATACTTACAATGAACTATCTAAAAAAAGATATCAAGAAAACAATACCCTTTACAATAGCTACCAAAAAAATTGCTTAGAAATAAATTTAATCAAAGAGGTGAAAGATCTCTACATTGAAAACAATGAAATGTTGATGAAAGAAATTGAGAAAGACACAAATATATGGAAAGATCCATGTTTATGGATTGGGAGAATTAATATTGTTAAAATGTCTGTATTACTCAAAGTGATGTAGAGATTTAAAGCAATCCCTAACACAATACTAATGACATTCTTCACAAAAATATAAAAGGCAATCCTAAAGTTCATATGGAACCACAAAAGACCCTGAATAGCCAAAACAATTTCAACAAAAAGAACAAAGCTGGTGGCACAAAACTATCTGACTTCAGGCCGGGCACGGTGGCTCACGCCTGTAATCCTAGCACTCCGGGAGGCCGAGGCGGGTGGATTGCTCAAGGTCAGGAGTTCAAAACCAGCCTGAGCAAGAGCGAGACCCCATTTCTACTAAAAATAGAAAGAAATTAATTGGACAACTAAAAAACATACAGAAAAAATTAGCCAGGCATGGTGGCACATGCCTGTAGTCCCAGCTACTTGGGAGGCTGAGGCAGAAGGATTGCTTGAGCCCAGGAGTTTGAGGTTGCTGTGAGCTAGGCTGACGCCACGCACTCACTCTAGCCCGGGCAAGAGTGAGACTCTGTCTCAAAAAAAAAAAAAAAAAGCTATCTGACTTCAAAATATACTACAAAGCTATAGTAACCAAACAGTATGGTACTGGCATAAAAATAAACACATAGACCAATGGAACAAAATAGACATCCCAGAAATAAATCCACATGTTTACAACCATGTATATCAACCAATTTTCAACAAAGGAGCCAAAAATACACAATGGGGAAAAGGACAGTCTCTTCAACAAATGCTATTAGGAAATCTGGATAGCCACATACCAAGAATGAAATCAGACCCTTATCTCACACCATATACAAAAATCAACTCAAAATGAACTATAGATTTAAATGTAAGACCCAAAACTATAAAACTACTAGAAGAAAACATAAAGGAAAGAAGCTCTATGACATTGGTCTGGGCAATGGCTCTTTGAATATGACCCCAAAAGCAAAGGCAACAAGAGTAAAAATAGACAAGGGAGATTACATGAAGCTAAAAAGCTTCTTTCTGTATAATAAAGGAAATAACAGAGTGAAAAGACAACATACAAAATGAGAAAAAATATTTGCAAACTATTCATCTGATAAGGGGTCAGTATCCACAATATATAAGTAACTCAACTCAATAATAATAAAACAAATAACCCAATTAAAAACTAGACAAAGGACCTGAATAGACATTTCACAAAAGAAGACATACAATTGGCCAACAGGTAAGTAAGAAAATGTTCAACGTCACTAATAATCAGGGAAATGCAAATTAAAACCACAATGAGGTATCACCTCACATCTATTAGACATCACCTCACCAAAGATAACATGTGTTGGTCGGGATGTGGAGAAAAGAGAACTGTCGCACACTGTTGGTGGGAATGTAAATTACTATAGCAATTATGGAAAACAGTATGGATAGTCCTCAAAAAGTTAAAACAGGACTATCATATGATCCAGCAATCTCGCTATTGGGTATTTATCCAAAGGAAATGAAATCAGTATGTTAAAGAGATAGCTGCACTTCCACATTTACTGCAGCATTGTTCACAATAGCCAAAATATAGTGCACATCAGTGGATGAATGGATAAAGAAAATGTGGTATAGATACACATTGGAACAATATTCACTCTCCAAAAGGAAGGAATTCTATCATTTATGGCAGCATGGATGAACCTGGAGGATATTGCCTTAAGTCAAATAAACCAGACCACAGAAAGACAAATACTGCATGATCTCACTCGTGTGGAATCTAAAAAAGTTGATCTCATACAAGTAGAGAACAGAATGGTAGTTACCAGGGGCCGAGGTGGTTGGTGGGGGAAAGGGTTGGGGGGATGTTAGTGAAAGGATACAACATTTCAGTTAGGCAGGAAGAGTAAGTTCAGGAGATCCATTGTACAACAAGGTAACTATAGTTAATAATGTACTGTATTCTTGATAAATGCTAAGAGACTGGATCTAAAGTGTTCTCACCACAAAAATGATAACTATGTGATGTAATGTAAGGGAGAATTTTTCCACTCCCTTCCTAATAGTGGCATAGCTGCAAAATAGCATGATTAAGCAACTAAAGAGCGACTTTTGACCAGATTTCAATCTTGTAGATTTCAATCTTGTGCATAACTGCAAGGTAGCACGACTAAGCAGCTACAGACTAGACATCAATCAATCTTGTGCAGACTTTGCAACCATTTGCTTCTGTAAAACATATAAAACCCACCATGTTTTGACCCCATTTTTCTCTGAATTTGGAGGCGAGACCCCTCCGAGCCCGCCGGTGTAATAAAAGCCTGTTTTGCAGTACTCTCATGTGGCTCTCGGTTTGTTTCCTGGTCCGGTTTGCTGTAACAGTAATGCACATGTTAATTTGATAGATTTTGTCATTCCACAGTGTATATATACTTCAAAACATCATGTTTTACATGGTAAAGACATATAATTTTATCAATGTAAAAAATTAAATTAAATTAAATTAAAATTTCTGAAAATTGCCAATGATCCAAACTTTCCTGAGAGAGATTCAATTTGTCACAAGTCAGGATTTTACCATGTGTATGGAATCCAATTTATCCAAATCAAAAGATATTTTGTATATTGTTAATGTTTCTTATAATTTTTAAGAGCTTATGAATTTGTGCTACAAAGATGAATAGATGTTCTTTATTCTCTATGTAGGACAAACAGCTGAAAATAATTTCTGGAGTTTATTAGTATATGTTAAAGTAGTACCTTTCTTGGGCCGGGCGTGGTGGCTCACGCCTGTAATCCTAGCACTCTGAGAGGCCGAGGCAGGAGGATCGCTCAAGGTCAGGAGTTCGAAACCAGCCTGAGCAAGAGCAAGACCCTGTCTCTACTAAAAATAGAAATTAATTGGCCAACTAAAAATATATATATATATATAAAAAAATTAGCCGGGCATGGTGGCGCATGCCTGTAGTCCCAGCTACTAGGGAGGCTGAGGCAGAAGAATCACTTGAGCCCAGGAGTTTGAGGTTGCTGTGAGCTAGGCTGACACCATGGCACTCTAGCCCGGGCAACAGAGTGAGACTCTGTCTCAAAAAAAAAAAAAGTAGTACCTTTCTTGGTCTAGGCTGAATCCAGCTCCAATTGGCTTTTCTTTTTTTTTCTTTTTTTTTTGAGACAGAG